>QLIY01000301.1:56656-164410 GCA_003260075.1 Phallusia mammillata
GAAAAAAATAATTCAAATGTCCAGTTGCTAACTTTTAGATCGGATAATCAGAAGGTCAGGAACATAAACTTTTCAAAACAATCTTGTTTTTCCAGGTATAGACAAAGTCACAATCTCCAACCTAAGCATGCACCACACTTTATTGATGATTGCCTTATTCTTGCTATTGATGCTCATGATAAGTCTACACAGCAAAATGCAAAAGCTTGGATGGATTATACATTAGGCCTTGAGCACCTCCTCAGGATTGGTTTATTGGTTATGGGTGAAGTTACATGCGAAAATGATTGGCTGCAGCCTTACCTAAAGCTGGAAAAAATTAAGTTTGTCTTTTTGATGTATGATTCTCCCATTATTGACAACAAAAAAGTTTTTGCATGGCCTTTGGGACCAACCCCCGAAGGGTAAGTTAACTGCTGTTCGATTTTACCTATAAACTTTCTTTCTTAATTCATACCATAGTCCACAGTGTGTCATTTATGTTTAAAATATACATCTCACAGTTATTCGTATTGTGTAGGGCAGTGGTTCTCAACCTTTCATGCACTGTGGCCCACTAAAAGTACCTTTTGGGCCTTGTGGCCCCCTATAAGTAACCCAGTAAGACTTGTGGTCCCCTACCAAAAAATGTATATATGTAGCAAACTGAACTAAGTTGCAAAGTCCATTTATCTGGATGATTATTTTTGCTTAAAATAATCCTATATATATATATGGACAAGTAGTGTGGGAAATAGTCCATTAAATTAGGAAAATAAATCATTTGCAATACACACTTAATTCTAAACATTACAAAAATGACTTACTGACTTTTGGTGGGTGTTTAATGTGAGCCTACACCTGTGGCCCCCCTTAATACACCTTATGCCCACCTTGGGGGGCATAAGTTCTGGTTGAGAACCACTGGTGTATATTTTTGGGCAGTGGTAATGAAAGTTTGCTGACCACTGGCTTAGCAGCACAGTTATTTTTTGTGTTATGGGTTTTGGCAAGTTTTTTTTTTTATTGTTACAAATTTTAGTCTATTTGAATGTAGTACAAATAATTCATTTCCACTTATTGTATTTTTTCAGAAACCAAGATCTTCAAGAACAATTCAAGTCTTTAGATATTTCAGGGGGGGGGGGCCTTCAATATGGCTGGCATACTGTAATTTATAAACAGGTATGCCATGCTTGCGCTTCAGGGCTGATCCCATTATGTGTGTATATTCACCTTAAATAAAAAGGGGGGGGGGGCCAATATTTACCCCACCATGTGCAGCATACCAGGCAGGCAATGGTAATTGTGATTCAACTTTCAGTGGGTTCACCAGTGAGTATGTCAGTTGGTAGAGCGCGAGTCCTGGAAAGACTCCTGTTATGGGTTTGAACCCCACTGCAAGGTAGATTTTTCTAGCCTGTGCCTTACCATATATAAATGCATTGGACACTGACTTGAATGTTATGACACCTTCAATGTGGCTGGCATACTGTAATTTATAAACAGGTATGCCACGATTGTGCTTCAGGGCTGATCCCATTATGTGTGTATATTCACCTTAAATAAAAAAATGTACTTAAAATTTGTTTGTTCTTTAACAGAAAAAAATAATTCAAATGTCCAGTTGCTAACTTTTAGATCGGATAATCAGAAGGTCAGGAACATAAACTTTTCAAAACAATCTTGTTTTTCCAGGTATAGACAAAGTCACAATCTCCAACCTAAGCATGCACCACACTTTATTGATGATTGCCTTATTCTTGCTATTGATGCTCATGATAAGTCTACACAGCAAAATGCAAAAGCTTGGATGGATTATACATTAGGCCTTGAGCACCTCCTCAGGATTGGTTTATTGGTTATGGGTGAAGTTACATGCGAAAATGATTGGCTGCAGCCTTACCTAAAGCTGGAAAAAATTAAGTTTGTCTTTTTGATGTATGATTCTCCCATTATTGACAACAAAAAAGTTTTTGCATGGCCTTTGGGACCAACCCCCGAAGGGTAAGTTAACTGCTGTTCGATTTTACCCATAAACTTTCTTTCTTAATTCATACCATAGTCCACAGTGTGTCATTTATGTTTAAAATATACATCTCACAGTTATTCGTGTTGTATAGGGCAGTGGTGCTCAACCTTTCATGCACTGTGCCCCCGGAGAGCACCTTTTGGGCCTTGTGGCCCCCTATATTTGAATGTAGTACAAATAATTCATTTGCACTTATTGCATTTTTTTTAATCAGAAACCAAGATCTTCAAGAACAATTCAAGTCTTTAGATATTTCAGCTCCAAGAAAGTATACTTGTAATTTCATAGGCACAATCTATCCAAAAACTTCCAGACAGAACATAATGGACTTAAGCAATGATAAAGTTGCCCAAAAATGTTACTTTGCTTGGCGCAACAGGTAAATTAAATTTTAATTTAGTGATTTTAGTGATAAGTTTTTTTTCTTGTATAGGGATGGGCATTATACAATAGCAATTCTAAATCAAGGACTTAAATCATATAACATACTTTTCAAACCAGCATTAAAATTTACAATGGTAAACTTAAAATCTATGGCAAGATTGTTCAATTAGAGCAGTGGTTCCCAACCTTTTTGTAGTCATGTACCCCTTTTATAAATTTTATCGGACTGTGGACCCCCAACATAATTTAGTCTTTTTTTGTTTCCTGCATTATATGTTATTATACCTTCGTTTTTTGGGGGCAGAATTTTAATCAACCTTCACAGTCAATTAGAGACTGTGTACAGTTTCACCCATGTACCCACATAGACAAAATTTTAGTTTGATGTTTTTGGTAAGAATCATTCCCAAGTGGTTGTGTTACTGTGTTTCCAACAAAGTGAATAAAATGCTTAAAACTATTAGTATAATATATGGAAAGTCTGAACAAGTTGCACTGCAATTTACTTGTTTGATATCATAATTAATTTTTTAATGTTGATTGGTTTACATTACAGAAAGGTAAAACAGTATAACAAGATTTTCTATTTGTTTTGATTCTAGAATATTGCAGAAAAGCAAACTATTTTCATTTGCCTATCCCTAGTTTTGTGGTGGATTTTTTGACAATGGCATAAAGTTTTTTCTAATTAAAATGGATTTAACGAGAGCTCATCTAGTTATAAGGTTTTAACATAAATCATGTATAAAAATATCCTAAACTTTTTACATTACAATATAGTATGTGGAATTATGCTTGCAATACTGATTAAAAATGCAAAGACAAACATTTTGTTTTAGATTTGTTCAAACTCAAGGCAAACAAAGCTTTAGCTATCAGCAAGTGATTTCTGACAGTGATTTGACAATATCACCAACCTGTCTCAATTCTGAGTGTTTTCGGACATATGAGGCCATAGCACTTGGGTCAATACCTGTTATTGAAGACATTGTGTTACCTAAAAACTGCAACAGTACTGATAGTGCACCATATGCTTTGCTAGGGGGGGGGGAACAAACTTTTCAAACCAGCATTAAAGTTTACAGTGGCAAATTCATAACCTATGGCAAGACCGTTCAATTAGACACTGTGTATATTTTTAGTTTTTCACCCAAGTGTAAACACACAGACAAAATTTTAGTTTGATGTTTTAGTTAAAAATCATTGCTAAGTGGTTGTGTTACTGTGTTTCCAGCAAAGTGAATAAAATGCTTAAACATTTTTCTGTAATATCTGACTAACTATCAGGGAAACATGTGGAAAGTCTGAAACAGTTGCACTACAATTCACTTGTTTTAAAATTTTAAACAAAAAAATTAAATGTATATTTTTTGATGTTGATTGCCAATTGGTTTGCTTTGGATTCTATATTCTGTGTATTTTAATTATTCTAGAATACTGTGCAAAAGTATACTATTCTCATTTGCCCATCCCTACTTTTGTGGTGGATTTTTTTGACAATGGCATAAAGTTTTACCTAATTAAAATGGATTTAACAAGAGCTCATCTAGTTATAAGGTTTTAACATAAATCATGTATAAGGGGGGGGGGCTAAGCATATTCAAGTCCTTCACAACTTCCTGTCATGTGATAACATGCAGTATATCATCCGGTATCATTTGGTATTTAGTACCACCAATTTAAATCAGTAAGCAATTTTTACAGTTAAAGTGACATCTAACATAATAATAAGAAACATATTGCAACACTAAAATGTTTCAAAAGATATTGTTATCAAGAACCCAAGGTTAAGAAAATCTGGCTAAAGTTAAAAACAAGTCTAGATGTAATTTTGTTAACATTTAGGTTGGTCCCAGGAAAGAGTAGAAGAATATTTCCAATGGGCAGCAAATGTGGTCCAAGGTTTGCGAGGAACAAATGAAGCCTTGGAAAAGGAACTTGACAAGTTGTTCAAAGAAAGAAACATTATCTAAACCTTTAGTACTTGAATCTGTTACAAGTTTTTACAAAATGAAATGTTGCACTTTAACAAGAAATTTTTTTGTGTGTCACTGATTTTTATACCTCTATACCAGGCCAGGGGCCAACCTATTATATCCAGCCAATGGTATTAATTTTGAAAAATAGCTTGAGGTTACTGTTAAAAGTTAATTTGTGAAAGTAATTTTTATGGGGGGGGGGAATTACCAATATAGTATGTGGAATTATGCTTGTAAGACTGATTAAAAATTCAAAAACAAACATTTTGTTTTAGATTTGTTCAAACTCAAGGCAAACAAAGCTTGGGGGGGGGGCAACAAGAAAACTTTTTGTGTCACTGACATCGGAGACAAAACATTAAAGTATCGATGCATTCGTTTTTGTGTGTGAACAAATGCATTTCTGTTGGTAATTGTTAAATAAGATTGTAGTAAGCCCTTAAGCTTTTGCTGGTTCACCACAGTTTGGAAACAGTGCTGTGTTGGGGCTTGTAAGGTATGTGGCCCCTGTATATAATTTTTATTGTTATCCTTGTTGGTAACCTGCTCTATGCCAAAAGACCAATCTTGATCATAACATGTAAGTGATATAGTTAGGTTTATTTGGTTTCGTAAAAAATTGAAGTAAAGAATTTTAAAGATATCATTGTCTGTCAATGCTAACATCTTCAAATGGAAAAGGGCAACCCATGTAGAGTATTATGCTTCTATCTTATGAAAGGAAAGTCTGTAGAGAGATGGTTGAATAATAATCAGTTACAATCACAAGGGGGGGGGGTAATTCTGAGTGTTTTCGGACATATGAGGCCATCGCACTTGGGTCAATACCTGTTATTGAAGATATTGTATTACCTAAAAACTGCAACAGTACTGATAGTGCACCATATGCTTTGCTAAAAAAGTCCAAAGCACCGGTAATGTTTATTAAAGACTTTGAAAAAGATTTACCCACATTTTTGGATGAATTTGAGGCCCTTTCTTCGTATCAAAAAGTTAGAAAGAGGTTAAGTCTATTAAAGTGGTACATTGGCTTTAAAATGGATTTGCAAAAGCAATTTGTATCTATTGTTCAAGAGAGATTACTAAACCCAAGTAGGTGATAGATTAACACATAAGCTAACTGATTCTTTTAGTGCCTTAACACTGTGCTGTCCAAAGTGCACTATATGGGGGGGGGGATCTATTGTTCAAGAGAGATTTCTAAACCCAAGTAGGTGATAGATTAACACATAAGCTACCTGATTCTTTTAGTGCCTTAACACTGTGCTGTCCAAAGTGCACTATATGAAATACACTGTAGTGCATTGTACATGCAAAATACTGTACTACTTTTGTTTTTTTCCTGTGTTTGTAGTTTCATTGAGTTTTTCTGGTTGTGTTTTGGGGGGGGGGTTTTGTAAAGATATCAAAGTTGCTTGATGCGAAATAAAACAAAGAGCATAACACTCTTTTTTAGCTAATGGACGGAAAAAAATAAATCAGTAGTTTAATAAACTGCATGGTATAATACTTTTTTTACTGCAGATCTAGGTTTGTCAACATAATGTGCACACGACTACCAACATTGTCACTGAAGCAAGACATGAAGCCATTTGGGTAACAAAAGAAAAAACACGGGGGGGGGGGGACTACTGATTCATTTTTCATTTTTTGCGTCCATTAGCTAAAAAAGAGTGTTATGCTCATTGTTTTATTTCACATCAAGCAAATTTGATATCTTTACAACACACATGTCTGTGTTTTTATTAGATATTTTATACCCAACTGTGGTAAATGAGGTTGAAACTGGTGCATTTTTCCTTATTTTGCTAAGTTGTTAATATTGTGATTGTAACTGATTATTATTCAACCATCTCTCTACAGACTTTCCCCTCATAAGGTAGAAACATAATACTCTACATGAGTTGCCCTTTTCCATTTAAAGATGTTAGCATTGACAGACAATGATATCTTTAAAATTCTTTANCGATTGTTGCGTCATATTTTTTCCATTGTTGCGTCATTAAAGGTCATTGTTTTCACACAAAGCAATTGGTTCTTGTGCTTAATTACACTATATATCTGTTTCTTTTTGTGTTGTTTTTAATGTGGTTAATGGTATAAATGAACATTTTAGATTTAAATCATGCAATACTTTTGTTGCATGTTACACTGTAACAAATGTTTCGATAGTGCGGCCCTTGCCTTAATCAAAAGTTTGTTTATGGCCCTTGAAGCAGTTTGAGTTTGAGACCCCTGATCTAGACTTTTGGTTCTTTAGCCAGATTTTCTTAACCTTGGGTTCTTGACAACAACGTCTTTTGAAACATATTAGTATTGCAATATGTTTCTTATTATTCTGTAAGATGTCACTTTAACTGTTAAAAATTGCTTACTGGTATAAATCGGTGGTGCAGTACTAAAAACTGAATAATACTGCATGTTATCACATGGCAGGAAGTTGTAAAGGACTTGAATATGCTCAAGAAAATTATAATTTTGTGGACTTTTGAAAGTGCTGATGGTTAAAACTATTTGGGTTGGGTGAGGGTTTGTAGTTGAAATAATACTAAAAATCTAGTCTAATTCACCTTTGTTGGGGCTTGTATTCTTACATTTCAGACAACATACAGTATTCTAATCAGTAAACCATGCGGTCACATATGGTATTTAGTACCACCCGCTTAAATCATGTTGCATTTTTTGTAAAACTTAATAATTTGGTTCATAACAAGGAATCAGCTTGCCATATACATTATGTTGTTTTATTTCAACGAAGTGTTTGTGTTAATGTGAGTTTATTTTTACATCACAGTTAATTTGGGACTCTATGTATTTGAGGTTTTTGTGGGTTGTTCCAAAAGCTTCGCACCCCCCAATTTAAAAATCATAGGTTTAGTAACAAATCATTTTTAATTATGTGGTATTTAAGCTTGCTGTAAAATAGATCAAGAATGCATGATACCTGAGGGAGTGCTTCGGGGGGGGGGATATATGCAACGTTTTAATAGAAAAAAATTAAAATAGCTCCTCTATAAAATGAGCAATTGCGATGGTTGCGTCACATTTTTTCCATTGTTGCGTCATTAAAGGTCATTGATTTTACACAAAGCAATAAAGCACAGTTGGTTCTTGTACTTAATTAAACTATATATCTGTTTGTTATTGTGTTGTTTTTAATGTGGTTAAAGGTATAAATGAACATTTTAGATTTAAATCATGCAATACTTTTGTTGCATGTTACACTGTAACAAATGTTTCGATAGTGCGGCCCTTGCCTTAATCAAAAGTTTGTTTATGGCCCTTGAAGCAGTTTGAGTTTGAGACCCCTGATCTAGACTTTTGGTTCTTTAGCCAGATTTTCTTAACCTTGGGTTCTTGACAACAACGTCTTTTGAAACATATTAGTATTGCAATATGTTTCTTATTATTCTGTAAGATGTCACTTTAACTGTTAAAAATTGCTTACTGGTATAAATCGGTGGTGCAGTACTAAAAACTGAATAATACTGCATGTTATCACATGGCAGGAAGTTGTAAAGGACTTGAATATGCTCAAGAAAATTATAATTTTGTGGACTTTTGAAAGTGCTGATGGTTAAAACTATTCAGGTTGGGTGAGGGTTGTAGTTGGAATAATACTATAATCTACTTTACCCTTGTTGGGGCATGTATTCTCACATTTTGGTTTGTGTTAATGTGAGTTTATTTTTACATCACAGTTAATTTAGGACTCTATGTATTGCAGCTTTTTGTGGGTTGTTCGAAAAGCTTCGTACCCCCTAATTTAAAAATAGGTTTAGTAATAAATCATTTTTAAATATGTGGTATTTAAACTTGCTGTAAAATAGATCAAGAATGCATGATACCTGAGGGAGTGCTTCGGTTGAGATCTCGCAGATTGTAAAGTTTGTCTGCCAATTTTACAAGCTTGGCTTTTTTACTTTTCTTTGGAGCATTGACAACTTGTAGACGTTTTCTCTCTTGCTTTGGAAGGCCTTTGTCATCTGTCACCTCAGCTACTATACCCCTGCCATAAAGAAGTTTGTGCCAGACAAAATTTAATTGTGTTTGTGAAAGATACTGGGTGTGACTAGTGACTATACCAATATGAGGTTATTAGTTTGTGTATGTACTATGTATGCTGGTTGATTATGATTTGGCCTAGGGTTTTGGATAATGCTGAATAGGAATCACTGCAAAACTTCCACTGTAAGGGTTGATTCCACTTTAAACTATAATTTATTTACATCAGAATATATAAAAACCCTGTATCCATGCAATTTTAAAATTTACCTGACATTTGACCCAAACAGCTCCTCAATTTCTTCAAATGTCGTTTCAGTGTCTTCAACAGTATCATGCAATAAAGCTCCTTGCAGTACTTCAATATCTGATACGTTTCCCTCTTTGGACAAAATTTCAGCAACTCCTACAATAATCAATCACGTTATTAGCTTGTAGTTATGATTTTTGAAATTTTTTGAAATGAGTTGTGAAATAACAATCACCAATTGGATGATTGATATACGGTGTCTGGTCGGGGTCTTTTCTTCGCTGGTCCTTGTGCTTTATTGCAGCAAAGTTTGCAGTAGAAACAAGAAGCTGAAGGTCCATTTTTAAGTTAAATTGGTCAATTTATCACTGTGTGGTTGAATTTCAAAGACCTCGAATGCACCAGCAAGACAAGAATGTGGGGATTTACCTTAGGGGAAAATAACCACGATGCAAAGAAAACAAAAAATGTGCAATGATATGTGTATTTGGCTTAAACTGCAACATGTTAATTGTAAGAGGATTAAAAGCTAACTTTGCGCAAACTAGAGCAATTTCTCAGCGTAAACTAATAATCCCTTAAATCAAAGAAAAAAAACAATCACCGTAGTGTGCACTTCAAATAATACGTTTTAGATGTATATCTTAATCAAAAGTGTGTGATTAATCATTAAATAGCTAAATTCAGCTGATCGTGTCATTTTTAATGTGGCAATTTAAAGGTAAGATTTTGTTTGTCCACAAATAATCCTTGCAGATTTAAAACAGCGTCACTTAGTGTATGGTAGTAACCTTGACGACTAGTGGGTTTGAAATTAGTTGCAGCAGGAATGTGAGCTATCGCGTCTTTCTTGAATTTAAAAAGAAACTACCTACTAGCTGACAGGTAATTAAGTGTTTTAAATGTACATGACCAAGCTTATCTTACCTTAAAATCTAACTTGGTGGTAATTATGTATGGAAGTGTGGTTTATTGTGTTGTAGCGGCCTCTCTCACTACCGTTAATTTTCGAGATATCGGCATTGTCCAGTCTGCATAGTATGGCAGCTGCACGCGCGATTTTTTTTTGAAAAAAAAACTTGCACGCCAATTTTTCGGGGTTGCACGCGGAATTCTGCACCAAATGCATTCAATTGTCCTGTCTTGACCTATATCACTTGCTTTGCCCCTGCTGAAATAGGCCTTGCACGCGAACTTACGGGTCTTGCACGCGCGCACACGGGACATTTCGGTCCTCCACGCGCGAGATTTGAGATCTCGTCGGGAACTGCCATGTTCTGCAGACTGGGGCATTGTGATTGTTCGCTAAATTCGTGCTCTTTATTTCTCATGAGAGCTTTGATAATCTGGTTTAAACATGCAAAGACACTACTATATTGTATTTACGCCTCACCATGTTGTGTTTTCTGAGCAAGAAACAAGCTCAAAGTTTAAAACTCCAACTAAAATCTCCTCATAGGTTGGTTAATTTAAGACACCAACAAAATTTCAATGGCTTATACGTATGATGCTAAGATCTCATGAGTAATATTTAAAAACAAGAAACAAAAAATGAACAAGGCATGGATGGACCTTTAGGAATAATAATAAAGCCAGAATAGCGTTATTTAAATTACTATATTATGCAGCGGAAACAGTTTAAATAAAACCAACAAGATGGTTTAACAATTCTGCCTTTTTTTCAGGAACAGGAAGTCCTAACGATGACTTCCATCCAAGGAATAGATCCCAAGCTGAAGGAATACATTCGTGTTAATCAACTTCCGGATATCTATGAGGTAACAGTACCAAGAACTGTCGGAATGGTCTACTTATGCTAGGCTCAATAAACAGTTTAAGCCAGGGTCTTGGCAACCTTTTAAGCATGATTCGCTGATTTACTTATTATTTTCATGTGGTAATAGCTTCGTGGGTCATCATTTTTCTGAGTAATAATAGTTTGTGCCAGCTGATATCAATAGTAAACAGAAAGCTGACAGATTTGTACATGTTGGCTGGATTTGATGACAATGGCATATATAAAACTGAAAACAAGCAATGTAAACGGTGTAGCCCACATCAAATTAGTACTTCAATATAAATATGAAAATCTGTAAGCGTGGCATGAAACAGAGCCTTATGTGTCAAAATTGGCCGCCATGCCAGGGTCTGCCGACCCCTGGTTTAAACAATATGCCAGTTGCAAAACGTATTGCATACAGATTTGTGTTTGCATATAAACTAGCTTGGTTGCATGTATATGTAATATATCTGTGCTGAAATTTGTAGGATAGTGTTACATATAACCTCACACACTTCTGTGCATTTCAAATAAATACAACCAGGCTTAATGACAGTAAAAAAATGTAAACATTTTTTTTGACTTTCATGGTGAGAAAGTTTTTTTCAGAAAGTTACTATTGCTTTGATTTTATTGCTTTTATTTTTCTTGCATATTGTTCTTTAATTCCTTGATATATTTTTTTAAGATAGCACTTGTATTTTGTGTTGGTAGTGCCTTCTAACTGGACTGATTGTGTTGTGTCCTGACGATCCGCTAAAATGGATTGTTCGAAGTATAAAGAAGATAGAAACCCACGGACTGTTTGAAATTTCATGGTATGTCTAAAACTTTACATTGCTCTGTATTGTAGTTTGATAAGGCTGTCGACCAGTTTTAAGATTGAAATTGTTGTTTGTTTTAGGGATATGTTTGTACCGCCTGAAATGAGACCAAATGTCAAACAAATGGCTGAAAGTTATTTGGATGAGATATTTACATTTGGAACTGGAACTGTGGTAAGATTTACATCACTATTGCTATGATTCATACTACAGACAAATTCAGATAATTCCACAAAGCAGTTTGTCAATTTATTGCGTGCAATTAACCAGATTAAGCGATTTACATGTACAATTTTCTCAATAAATGCTAAAGGCTGCGATTTATGGCATGCAATTAAATTATGTGATTAGCCAGATTTGTGTAATGCTGAATAACACCAATAAAAAATATTTCTTTTGTTTTTTAACCTTACACAAGTGATGTGGAAAAATAGTGCAAAATAAAACTTGAACAAGACACCGTTACAAAAACTGTCTATGGTTTTAGACGTTATCACTGTAATATATTTTTTTCACTGTAGCACTGTAATAGCTAGAGCAGTGGTCGTCAACCTATGGGTCGCGACCCCAAGTGGGGTCGCCTAAACTTTTTCTGGGGTCGCAATAAGTCGCTTTAATTTATTGCATTTTAAAATTGATTACAGAAAATAAAACTAATATTATGTTCTTTTAGATCGCNCAACGAACTAAAGACCTCGCGACCCAAGTGGGGTCGCCTAAACTTTTTCTGGGGTCGCAATAAGTCGCTTTAATTTATTGCATTTTAAAATTTATTACAGAAAATAAAACTAATATTATGTTCTTGTAGATCGCAACTTTTGCTCTTGTTTTGTGGTTAAGCTTGCTACCTCATGTTGCAATTAAATCGTGGTAGTGAAAAAACACAGGGGGGGGGGGCCATAACGAGTGAATACTTATTTATGTAACGTACTCAACTATGTCAAATTTTTCGAATCCCGTTTTCAACCACGTGGCTGTGTGAAGCAGGATTTATTGCAACGAGTGTATTAGAAACGAAACATCGTAATCGATTGGAAGTGGAGCATGACATGCGGTTAAGCTTTTGCAAAGTCAAGCCGCAGCTTCAAAAACTTGTGGACAGTATACAGGCGCAACCATCTCACTAACAGTGCAAACTAAATGTTAAACAATTTGACAAGTTTGTGTTCCGAAAATTAGGTTTATGTCTTAAATGAAACACTTTTGTATAGCCATTTTTTTCGGAATACTTTTGTATCGCCATATTTGTTTGTAATTATGTACAGTTTGTGTACTTGTTCTTCCGTTTCAGCATTACTTAAAACATTTTTCTCAGTGTTGATAAAAATGGGGTCGCATGCAAATTCTCATTTAATTTTCCCTTAAATTGGGGTCGCCTATAAAAAAGGTTGAAGACCACTGAGCTAGAGGACCCAAAGCCTACCTAGCCTAGCAGGGAAAAATCAGTGCAAAACATAACATTTTTTCTTTTTAGCCCACATCAGAAATGTTTGCCACTGCATACAACCACTATCACAAGAAGATTGTGTTAAAATGTTTTAAATCCTGGTCACAATATTTCCTGGACAAAAGGCAGAGGAAGGGAAATATGATGCAGCAGTTAAAAGAAGCAAGAAGGTTAGAGAAGTTGATGACTTGTTTTGGAAATAATTATAATCCTGTGCACACTGATGGCCCTTTTCATAACGACATTGAAATAGTGACATTCAATCAGTAAACAGTTGAAAAACATGCATCCTAATATAAAAGCCAACAGTAATCTGATA
The DNA here is from genome assembly GCA_003260075.1 of Phallusia mammillata. Lineage (NCBI taxonomy): Eukaryota > Metazoa > Chordata > Ascidiacea > Phlebobranchia > Ascidiidae > Phallusia > Phallusia mammillata. The sequence goes on from QLIY01000301.1 coordinate 69,656, forward strand.
TTTGCCCCAAAACTTTTTTTTTAAGATGGAAGGTTTTACTCTACTGTTAAAGTATGATAGTGGCATTTTAAGTAGGTTAAACAGAGATGAAAACTTGTTTGAAACATGCTCCAAGTCAAGGATTCACAACCTTTTCGCTATGACGTCTGCATCGCAGATCCTTATTTTACCAACGGCCGCCAATTACCTGCTTGTTTTTGTTTTAAATTACCATCTAATGGCGCCCAGGTTGTGCACCCCTGTTCTATGTGATCAATAGGCTTAACTTACAGAGATTTACAGCAGTGGTTCTCAAACTCGGGTTTCGGGGCCGCATGCGGCTCCCAACTACTTATTTTGCGGCTCGCACCAGACCTCAGAAAACCACCAAACATTGCTATTTTAGCTTTCAAAGTAATAACATTTAGTGATTTTCTCAAGGTTTCGTTTTTGTGCGGCTCCCTACACACGTAAAAAACTACCATTTGGCCCCGACCATAAAAAAGTTTGAGAACCACTGATTTACAGTATGTCTTTTCTTTTTTTACATTAGTTGTAGGGGGGGGGGAACAATAAAAAAGTTTTAGAACCACTGATTTACAGTATGTCTTTTCTTTTTTTACATTAGTTGTAAATCCAAGACAGGAAACTTATTCAACAACTTACAGACCATAACTTGCACCCGATGGATTTGAAACATTTTTTTTTACCAGATACTATCGTCATCGTAATATGAGGATAACTATTGAGAAGTGGAAAGTTTGGAAAACTTATGTCCTTGAAAGACAAAATGGTTAGAATTTATCGTTAGTACTGATTCTTTTCTTCAATACAGTTGTTTAACCCTTTAAACAATGCTTGTCTACATAAAAAAAGTAAGTTTGTAAACATAATGATGCAAAAAAGTGTTTATATATTGAACAATTTTTATCACATATTCTGGGTAATCGCTTGGCAAATTGGATCTACAACTTCTTTACCAATTTGTAACAGATTTAACCATTGTCATTTCTAGCCGGATTTAAGATTATTGTTTCTGTGTGCAACACATCACTCTGTCGACTCATCTTTCGGGCCTGGAGGGCAGTGGCAGTTGATGCCCGAAAGACACGAGAATATTTCGAAAGATTGGAGAGAGGCGAGTTGGAAGAAGAAAGTGAGAATGAAGGGACGGGATCAAGTGATAACTATCGGTAAATAAAAGACGTTTGCCTTTTGTTTTCATTTTGCCTTTTGTTTCATACGGGGGGGGGGTCGAAAAACACGAGAATATTTCGAGAGATTGGAGAGAGGCGAGTTGGAAGAAGAAAGTGAGAATGAGGGGACGGGTTCGAGTGATAACTATCGGTAAATAAAAGACGTTTGCCTTTTGTTTCATACGGAATCTGTAAATATTTTTTGTATTCTGAACATTTAACACCCTTTTAACCCTAAGGTAACCATGCTGTCATACTGGGATCAGCCCTGAAGCGTTCATGTAGACCAGCGATCACAGCATACTCATCTATAAATCGTAGCACCCCATTGAAGGCGTTGTACTGAATTAAGCCCTTGCCATATGGGCATGCTTGAGACCTGCTTAAAATTGCTGTGTTTCTATGGGTGTGATTTTTTCTGTTCCATTTTCATAACTATAAATTTTGGCTCAAGTTAAATCCAAACCTATGCAATAATAGTTTAAATTCAATTTCGAACCAACAATTTCTTTTAGGGATGACATTTCATTGTTGCCACGCCGATGTGCCATAGAAATCTTCAGTTGTTTGGATCTGATTGACTTGGGGCGATGTGCCCAAGTTTGTCGGGCATGGAAAGTCATCACTGGTGCTCCGTCTTTATGGAGTCATCTCAATTTCGGCCGCGTTAGAAACAGGTTAGTGGTTAGATATGACAGAATTTCTGCTATCTAGGACTAACGCTGGGTGTATGGCTAAATGTAGTAAATTACACGTACTCGGGGCTATACGTTGATAAAGCATTTTTTATCTGTATTTGGCTTTTGAAACTGGCTTAAAGTCTTGTTTGTTCTGAAAATATAGGATTTGATATTCCAGGCCAAGCAACCAGGTAAACATACACTTCAGCTGCTAAATTGCCTTTGAAGTCTAATATACAAACTTCGGGCACTTCTGACATAAAAACTTGTGGTGGAGTCATGGGCACTGAACAACAGTAATCGCTAAATTGAGACCATTTTGTTACATATCGCCTATAAGTTTGTTCAAAAGAAATTTATTTCGATTTTCTCAACATTTTATGAGTTTTCGTAACTACTACAAACAAATCAAAATATCCACGGTGGTCGCCATCGCGATTTAAAAGTTAAAGGTGGCCTATACATACAGCCTACAAAAGCAAAAAGTTTTGCGCCGCTGCCAATAATATACCTTGATTGTCAAGATTAATTTGAAATTCTTTCGTGCACTGCCGTAAAACAAATTCGTTTTTTTTGACGTTGGTGGCAACCAGACAAAATACATTAAGAATATCAATTATGTTTTCTGCGAGAAAACGTCACACAAAAGTGATGTGAAAAAAAAGTGATAAAAAACGATCAAATACTTTCATCGGTTTCACAAGTAACTTATTGGCCTCTTTAGTTGTAAGCTAAACATCAATAAGTTGTAACTTAAGACGCACACTTTTATTAACACGTTATTTTTGCAGTGTTAGTGACAAGTCAGTCATACAATGCCTGCAGAAATGTCGTCCATATCTTGTACACCTCAACCTAAGACAGTGTTATTCCATCCACTGGCCATCATTCAAAGCTATCGCAGAATGCGCCAATCTTCAAGACCTTAATTTGTCCGAATGCAAAGCAGTAAATGTGAGTAACTATGGGACGAAAATATGTTGCAACTGTCCTGATCTTTAGTATAACCACGGCATATTTTTTTAACTGAATTTTTCATGAGACAGAAATAAACTTAGTTAAAATTTGCAGTAGGGTTTCGTATGTTTTTTTGGTAAGTTTTCATTGTCTAAATTTCATGTCATAATCTTTTAGACCTAGAGAACGCTTTATTTTTACATATTAATATGACGTGATCACTAGTCTGGATAAAAGCTTTAATGCTGATCCCAGTTACGGTATGAATTTACAATATTATTAGCTTAATTTCATTTAAGATTACCTTTCAGTCGATTTTCATTGTTTTGATGTAAAATCATTTTCTAAAACAGTTTGTAAACTTAAATACACCTAAAACGAACGTATTTAGGTTCTAGGTTAGGTTTAGGCCTTGTTATTTGAACGAGGATAATTTGTTGTGGTCTTAATGAATTTCCCAAATTTCGCATGTGGTAACTTATAATCTTGTAGTCGCTTTTGGTTATTTATGTGTAAAATCATTTTCTGAAACTGTTTGTAAACTTTAGTACACTGTGTCACGAGAGTAATTCGTTTCTAGGAACACTATACACGGACTTGAAAAGTATTTTAATCATGAACATTACTGCTAAGGGACTGGTGTATAAAGAATACATCATGCATACGTTTCAACAATCTCTGTTGTCATCATCAGTGCAGGCTTATACACCAGTTCCTTGGCAGTAATGTTCATGATTAAAATTCGTTTCTAGGCTATAAGTTAGGCCGTGTATTTTCAATGAGAATATTTTGTTGACTTAAAAACGAGGGCATGCCTTTTTAAATTCTCTAAATCCTTGTTTTTCTACAGGACGAAGTAATGCGAACAATCGCTGAAGGTTGTCCCACTCTACTCTACCTCAATTTATCCCACACAGAAATCACAGATGGGACACTTCGAACTTTGTCGAGATGCTGTCTCAACATGCAGTACCTCAGCCTGGCTTATTGCACCAAGTACAGCGACAGGTATACACCCGATAGTCGTAGGGTTGAAACCCAGGTTTATGTATCGAATCCCCTCGTAAAAGATTTAGAACTGACTTGATCTAAACCTAACCTGATTCGGTGTTAAGTTATTTGAGAAAAACACTCGTCTTGAAATGAGCAACGTTTGTGATGACATTCCCCTAAAATCGGTGGTTCCCAACCGTGAATGGAGGAATTATAAAAACTTGAGGGAAGGAATTTACTTTAATTTTTACATTTTTTTTGGTTTGTAAATAGACACTTTAGATCTGGGAATATAACCTGTGAAGTTGAAATAAACCTGTGAAAAAGACCTAATTTTAAATCTTCTTCGTATGGTTTAGCTGGGGGGGGGGGTCGTGTCTTGAAACAGTTTTGAATTGTTAAGTAAGAATACGTAAATAACGGTTGGGAACCACTGAATCAAATACAATCTATTGTTATGGAATTCCGGCATAAGCCCGGTTTCATTATGAAAAACACTCAACTGGTGTGAATATACCTTTGAAAATAACTCAGCCAAGAAAAATTACTCCATTTGAAACGAGTACCTTTAGGGTTTGAGTCAATGCAAAAAAACAACACAACTTGATTTTGGAGTAGACAACTGTTACTCTTGAAAGCCGTGTCTTTCAATTTGATTTCACGGCGATGTGACTCTCAATTTTGGTCATAAAAAATAAACCTGACTTATACTCGCTCGTCTAATGACTTGTTAGTTACTGTTAAGCCTATTATGTTCACAACATCAAAGTGTTTTAAATGTCATTTTAGGGGACTCCACTACTTAGCAGCTGGTAAAGGTTGCAGGAAGTTGACCTATCTTGACGTTTCTGGTTGCCTACAGATTACGTCATTCGGATTCCGTCACGTGGCACAGGGATGCACAAACATGCAGTCTTTGTTTTTTAATGACATGTCAACATTAAACGACGCCTGTATAACGGTAGGTTATGTGATTCTATGGCAACATGGTTCTTCTGCATATGTGAACCCAACTAGCGTTTCCGTACTTGGTACCACGTTTTATTAAAAGCTTGACCCAAATTACCGATTGTTGCAGTATAATGAGTGAAAGTTTTAACTAAGTCGAAAGAATTAAGAAAAATACTCTTTCTTTAACTAAGCCGTTATAACAAGCACTTGTATGGGACGTATTGGTCCCCTTGTATGTAGGTTTCGTTGATGTATTTTATCGTTAACATGGTGTTTCCATGTATATTTTTCATGTCTAATGCCGGGGAGTAAAATATATTTTATAAATTCTGTCAAGAAACGGCGACCAATGTTTTGTTACAATATCTATATTTGACTTTTATCAATAAAAGGGGGGGGGGCGTCTAATGCTGGGGAGTAAAATATATTTTATAAATTCTGTCAAGATACGACGACCAATGTTTTGTTACAATATCTATATTTGACTTTTATCAATAAAAGTATCAGGTAGCACTGAAGTAGGCCAAACAGGACATTTGCAATTTTAGTGCACCTATATGGGTACAATCAACATTTTTCCACAGAGAGCACACAAAAAAATCACAACCTTTACTTTGTTAACAACACGCTTTGTACTTTATCCAATGCAGAACTTGGCTGAAAAATGCACCAACATACGAGCAATATCACTACTTGGTTCCCCGAACATCAGTGACCACGCTTTTAAAGTGCTCGCAAACGCAAAACGACTCCAGAAACTCAGGATTGAAGGAAACCAGAAGATTTCTGACAACACGTTTAAGGCTCTGGGGAAGCAATGCCCCTATCTCTGTCATTTGTGAGTTGTTAATGAAACGAAATATTAAAATTATTTTAGATTGGTTTAATCATAAACATAGCTTGGCGCCTATGGACTTTAAAATATTTTATGCTTTTTCAACGTCCAGTGTGCTGATTTATTTGAAATGACGTCATGTAGTTATACGTTTGTGATGTCAGGTTGGCAAACTGAGCGACGCAAATGTCAAATTTTAGTTGGGAGCTCGAAACACTCTGAATAACTTTAAGAAGTAAAAATAAAATATAAAAAATTGACTTGTTTGAAATTGTAAAATAAAGTGGCGTCATATGCATGATGTCATATCATAACATGTTTGCCAAGCCATTGTACTGAGAAACAAAACTTGTTACGTGGGGGGGGGGTCTGTCATTTGTGAGTTGTTGATGAAACGAAATATTAAAATTACTTTAGATTAATTTTAAACATAGCTTGGCGCCTATGGACTTTAAAATGTTTTATGCTTTTTCAACGTCCAGTGTGCTGATTTATTTGAAATGACGTGGGGGGGGGGTTGAATAACTTTAAGAAGTAAAAATAAAATATAAAAAATTGACTTGTTTAAAATTGTAAAATAAAGTGGCGTCATATGCATGATGTCATATGATAACATGTTTGCCAAGCCATTGTACTGAGAAACAAAACTTGTTACGTAATTTAAGCTGATCGATTAAAAAAATGACGTCACATGATGTAATGTTTATGACGTCACTTTCGTAAATACGGCGACGCAAATATCTAATTTTAAACTTAGTATAGTTAGATTCAAAACACCCAAAATTACGTCACGACACTCGAAAAATTACGTCATTGTATTGTGCAATCGCAATGTGTTCTATTTCATCAAACATTGAATAACAAAAATTCTAAACCTAATAACCGCATAAAACCTGCTATTCGTGTGTAGGTATGTAGTGGACTGTCAGAAGTTGACTGACATGATGCTAAAAGCCTTGTCACCACTTCGTAACATCGTTGTTCTCAATATCGCCGACTGTGTTCGTGTCAGCGATTCAGGTGTTCGTCAGCTTGTCGAGGGACCGTCGGGCGCCAAAATCCGCGAACTGAATCTCACCAACTGTGTGAGAGTGAGCGATGTTTCTTTACTGAGAGTGGCACAAAGGTAAGTAAAGGCTGGCATCAGGTATTTGTGGCTTGGTTATAGCCAGGGTTGCTATCGACGTGCACCATTAAATAAGGACAGCCTAAAAAATTAAAGGGGGGGGGGTTGTGTGAGAGTGAGCGATGTTTCTTTGCTGAGAGTGGCACAAAGGTAAGTAAAGGTTTGCATAATGGTAGTTTATATTGCTTGGTTAAAAAAGTTTACATAAGTGCACTAAACACCTAACAGAGCGAAAATACCTGTACAACGTTACAGAATGTTGTGAATATCACGTATAAAATCGCTGCAGCTACACCGTTTTAACAAGCTCTGAAGAAACTGTATTTGGTGCACCGTGTTTAAACACGACTGCAGTGGCGACACCAGCCTGTTGGTCTGAAAGGTAACTGCTATTTTGCCCCCGTCCAAGAAGCAACGCGTTACAGCGTTTTGTTAGAAAGTTTTGACCTTTTTGCTCTATTCGGATATGAGCAATTTGTTTCTTGCGTTCCACTACCTTGATGTTTTTTGCTTCTAGATGTCACAGCCTGACACATTTATGCCTCTGCTTCTGTGAGCACGTGACTGACGCTGGAATCGAGTTGCTAGGCAACATGCCGTGCGGGGGGGGGGTGTAAACGCAATGACACTGTTGCACACAAAAAAACAATTATTAAGCCAGAAATATCTACACAACGTCTAAATGTCGTAAAGCGCAAATTGGCACGATTTAAGGATTACAGGACGTAAATTGACTTTTCAAAGGAGTTTGGCCCACTGTGGGTAAACGCGGTTAATGGGACTAGCTGATGTGCCTAAAAGCTTACAACTTGTTTGAGGGAAATATGGGACTTGAGCAATGAGGAAAATTTTTGTTTTGTTTCTGAGTTCCACCATTTCGTTTTTTTCCACCATTTCGTTTTTTCTAGATGTCACAGCCTGACACATTTATGCCTCTGCTTCTGCGAGCACGTGACTGACGCTGGAATCGAGTTGCTAGGCAACATGCCGTGCTTAAGCGTCATCGACCTATCCGGCACCAACATTAAAGACCAGGTGAGTACGTTTAAACACAGAACTACATGACCAGAAAAAAATAGTTATACCAATTTAATCGAATATGAACTCCTATTGCTTAAACCTAACTAGTTACATTACATTTTTGCTCCTGCCTGAAGATTTTAGTTAACTCTGATTTAGTGCTGTATAATCATTTTAACAATGTGCCATTACCTTCATGAAGGTGCCTTATACTGCAGTGTTTTTCAACGTATTTTGAGCCATGATATCCATTTATTAAACTGGCCTGAAACGAGATGAGAACCACTGGCTTATTTACTAACTAGTTGTGTTTACACGTTTGTCCGAAAGCTTATACTAATGTGAAGTTTAAACGCATAGCATGTTTTGTTAGCCCAAAATTAACCTATAACTAACCTTTCTTTAGGGTCTTGCATCCCTGGGAGTCAATAACAAAATCCGCTCCATTACATTGTCGGAATGTTCTGGAATTAGTGACCTTGGTCTGCAGAAATTTTGCCAACAAGTGAAAGAACTTGAATCGCTGGACGTGTCACATTGTATGGCACTTAGCGATTCTGCGATAAAAAACCTGGCGTTCTGTTGTCGCATGTTGACTGGCCTCAACGTGGCTGGATGCCCGTTGGTAAGAAATGTAGTTTGTGTTGTATGTTCTGAAGCAGTTTTTGCAATGTTCAATATTTTGTTTCATTCTACATTTTATTTACTGTGTTTTGTGTCCTTTAAGTATTTTTTACAACAAACATAACGCCCAATGCTAGCATCATTGACAAAAATCGACACAGTAACTTTCTATTACCATTTGATGAATTTCTGTTACTGATGTATGTTTAAAAAACAAAACTTGTATTTTGGTTTTTAGCTGACGGATTTAAGCATACAGTACCTGTCTGGAGTTTGTCACTATATCCACGTTCTAAACTTATCCGGTTGCATCTACATAAGTGACAGAGCATTGAAATATCTGCGTAAAGGCTGCAAACAACTTCGAAGCCTCACTATCTTATACTGTCGGAGCATCACGAAGTAAGATGATATGCAAAACATTTAACACAGCGATACTGAACCAAAGACGACTTTTTTAAGCAGTTTGGTGACCCATTCAGGGCTATGTTTGTTAAGTTTTTGAAATATTTGTCTTAAAATGAAAATAGATATGGCGTTAAAATATAGCAGATCAATTCACAAATAGCTTGGCCTGTGAATATTTTAATAACAACAGTACACCCCCGTTCTAGGATCATTAACCCAATTAACAAATACCTGTTGCATGCAAACGACTGTAAGAACACTGATTAAGTCATGTAGTTAAGCACGAATTTGTGTTTCTGATTTTAACACAAATTAGAATTTTGTACGTAGTTTTAAACCACTGTTATTTAACTTAAAAAGTTCGCCAAACTCGAGCCAGGCGTTTGGTCATAATCTTCCAATTATGCACTTTGTAACTAATTTGGGCTGGTTCAATGGAAGTTGTACTGCTTTGTTTTATTCACCAAGCGAAATATACTCAACTTAATTCTCAGATTGACTGCACAAAGGATGCACACACGTATTGAGCATATGGAATACAGTAATGAGAATGTGCCAACCTGGTATAACTATGACGATGGAAACAAACGACGTACCAATCGCCTTACAAACCCAGGACAGAATTGGATTGACATGGATGATGACTGAATTGGGAGTATTACCATTTACAATAGCTGTATTTCTGTAATTTTTGTTGTCCTAGGTAGGAAAAATTGATTTTTTACTCTGGTACTAATAGTTTCGACCGCTAAAACGCTTGTGCTTGCGAAAGTTCAAAATTGGCGGTACTTCGTGTTTTTTTAACTAGAAATTTGCAAGACTTTTAGTGTGAAAAATACTAAAGAACTTTTGATTTTGTATCTACCACTGTGAGTGTTATGTGTCCAAAAACACGTTGATTGTTGTTTTTTGGGTATTTTAACTGTTTTTGAGATCCAGAAAAACTTGACACTGTTTCATGTTGTGTACCTTATGCAAAATTGTTATTTTCCACCAAGCAACCAGTGCTGTACTACCTGTTGTCTATTAAGCTGTAAAACTTAACTACCTAGTACATTATAGTGTATGGATTTCACCTTGCCTAACTTCTTTAAAAAAAACAGTTTACACTTATCTTAAAACAATTTTTTGACCAAGTTATTTTCGTTTGACGTTTGTCAAAATAGAACTGTATCTATAAAATTGCTACAAAAGCATCCAAAAAATACCGTTCACTACACTACACTTTATGATATTTTTTGGGAAAGGTTTTGCCTTTGATCTACAGAAACACTGGTATATCTAATGGTATTTATGTTGAATCGTTTTAGCTTTTTAAATGTGTCAAAAAACATTTTTGGAACTTGTACGTTTTTTTAAACTTTTATCAATTTGGAGTTGCCTTACACAACACAAGTGTAATTTACCCTTTCTTTTGCGCCTTCATACACATGCATACCTTTTATATCGCTTTTATAATGTCAAAACGCAAAATAAATGCGCCAAGCATAAAAAATTCATCTCAGCGCATCTGTCGAGTTTGTGTTCTCCGGGTCGTCTTCAGAATGCTCAATACGTGGTAACCTCCAGCGAACTATGTGGTGTTTCACTTTACCCACTGTGACAATGGTAAGGTCGTTTTTGAGGACATGAACATCAGATAGCAACAGTTGTTGAGGTGAATCTACGACGTTTCCGTTGATACGAACCCCTCCCTGTTGAATGAGGTGCTCGCCTGGTCCACCAGTTGGAATCGCCTAAAACAGATGAAATGAAGATGTACATGTTGCGAATTATAGTGCGCCAGGCCCATTAAGGGTGTCATACCGCATCAGCCGGTCACCAAGCATCCCCTCATATGGTAAGGCCTAGGCTGGAAAAATTTAGCCTGCGGTGGAATTCGAACCTACAACAGGAGTCTTCATGGGACTCACGCTCCACCAACTGAGCTACACAGGCTCAGTGGAGAAGCCGCCGAAAGTAGAATCACAGGTACCGTTGCCTGCCTCGTATGCTGCACATGTTAGCTCGCAGTAGAGGGGATCGCCAGATTTACCAGTATTCAGATAGTTTACAATTGGAAACAGCACTAAAGCGGTTATGCAGGCCAGCGATCACGACACACTCACATATAGATCATAGTACACCAGGCATAACACATGAGTGTGCCGTGATCGCTTGTCTACATGTAACGCTTCACGGCTGATCTCAGATATGAATTTATGTTCACCTTCACATGTGGCAAAGGTTATATTATTTGTTTGTTTCTTTTTTAAAACCATTGCCTGAATTCCAATCTATTTGGTAACTTTCATTTGAATTTTAAAATTTGCAGAGTTGGCCATGAAAATTTAGGCAGGTCATTTCCTTGCTCAGAGAAATGCTTGACATTTGAACAGGATTACAACTCACTACCTTGTGACTATTGGGGAGTTGTGGTCACCAAAACATATGCTATGTGCTGTGTTGCAAATAGCATCATATGAATTACTTTCAGAATGTAATGCCTACATGATTCATTGGTTACGAGGTTGAAAAATTTCCCCATTCAAATTACCTTAAGTGTTTTGCAGAGATCATAAACTGTTGTGTGTGGTTCGAGAGTTAAGTGACTGATGTGAGCTGCATCAAAGGTTAATCCAATTTCTTCATCTGACAGACTGGCAAGGTCTTCAATTTGTCCACCATACAAAGCTCTAGAACACCTGTGCAATTTGGTTGCAAGATTACAATGCTGTCAAATATCACCACCATTGTACAGTCTGTGTTTAGACATTGTGTATTCCTTTATTACCTTTCTGCCGAATCAAGTCCTGATTTTCCATGGACAATTTTGCACACCTGAGTGGCAAGTATCCTCTGGGCTTGCCTTTTTCCTGGCTGCTTTGCATGATTTTCAGTTACTTCTTCAATCGTGTTCAAATCAAGGAATGTAAAGTACTGCAGAAGTCTGAAATTGAATGCAAAAAATTCAAGTTCGTTAAAAGTAGCAACTAGTACACAGCACATTTGTTACGAGGTGTTTTAGGATTATTTTTAGCCTTTCTGCCCAGTCATCATAAACAAATTTACAGATTTTGTCTTGTTTACAATAATACACAGTGGCCAACTAAAGACCAAATGCCGCTTTGATTTAAACTTTGTGTTATTGGTGCAGGTTTAGCTTTGTCTCATTGAAGCTTTTTTATCTTTCAAAGAGTCAGAAACGGTGTCAAATCTATTAATTTTGAGTTGAGTTTATTTCGCTTGGTGATAGAAAGCTTGGCATTAGATCCTTATTGTGTGTTTTTCACAAGAAATAGTTGTTGCCTTATATGGGTGATATCCTAGCAAATACAACAGACAGTTTAACAACGCTGTTATGTGAAGAAAACTTAAAAAGAAGTTAACAAACATAGGAACACTATACACAGACTTGAAAAGTAATTTAAGCATAAACAGCATATTGGCAGTAATGTTTATGCTTAAGTTAACAAACAAATTTGCATACTTTTTCACTTGGGAGTCTGGTTGCCTGTAAAAATACTGGTAGAACTCGAAAGGTGATGTTTTCTTTGGACTCAACCAAACCGCATTTCCAGCGGTCTTTCCAAGTTTCTCGCCAGCAGGTGTAGTTACAATAGGGGTCAGCAAGCCATAAACTTCCTTGCCATTTACTCTGCAAAATACAGAAACATTTTTGAAACAAAAGCTTTTCTGAAATATCTACAAACAATAAAAAGCATACTGTGCCCTAAGAAACAAACTGATTACTAATATGTCATGGGCCAATAACAATAAAAGCATCGTAAACTACATCCACAATTTTTTATGTTTTTTAAACAATATATATACAGTAAACATCATTTAATCCAGATATTCACACCAAACTTAATGTACAAATGATTATAAATGCGGTAAGAACTTAAACTAATCGACATCAGCTAATCCAGATCTTTGTCTAATCAGGACATTTTTTTGGTCCAAAACGAGCTGCATTAACCAAGGTTTACTGCAGGGGTCGACAACTAGTGATGCACCGAACCCGCCTAAAAAGGTTGGGGCCGAAACCGAATATTCGGCCGAATCAGGCCAAACCTAAAATCCCCTTTCTTGTAGATGTTTTCAATTGAAGCTTGTGTTGTTGATGCGAGTGAACTCAATTTTGACAAACTAAAATCACTTTCACAATGTGTAAGCTTTACTAAACATATATTTTTTGCAGACTATGTACTGGCTCGTATTTTATAGATACAACAAATAGTTCGTTTTTGATGTTTCATATGGGCGAAAAGGAAATTTAAGGCCTTAATTCGATGCAATAAAAAAGTTCGGTTTCGGTCGAATTTTCAAAAAAGTTCGGGCCAAAACCGAAACATTGGAAAACAACGGGTCCGGCTGAAATGTTTCGGCCCACCGAAACTTCGGTGCATCACTATCGACAACCCCTGCCACGCGTGCCAAGTTTGGCGCATGAGGTGGTTTTTCATGGCATGTCAACCGATCTGCGTGTTTATATTTAACCTGTTACACTGCTTGTTTATAGTTTTTATCATGGTATTGTCTTAAAAAACAGCCTTACATGCACAAAACACTCTGCTTTCTCTTTATTATTGATATCTGCTAGCACAAACCACAATTACTTAAAAAAAGATTGGCACGTGAGGTCATTAATACATGGAAGTAACAAGTAAATTGGCATGCGTTGCTTAAAAGGTTGCCGACCCCTGGTTTACTGTATAGACACATAATACAAACATGGATAACAAATGTTTAATTTTAAATATTAGCTTTCCCATATCAAAGTCAAATGTCTAAAGATCTGTTTATAACTCTACGTACTTCTTTATCAGCTGCTGTCCTGCATTGATATTCCCAAGCTGATCCACTCCGCCAATTTGAAATGAACACTTGTATTCTTGGTGTAAATGTAACCAGTCGTATGCCTGCATAACTTGGTACATAAACTCAGCTAGAATCAGTCCATTTGAGCCATCCAGTCGGTCTTTTATGTATTTTTTGTCTATGAAATAAGTTTGCTAAAATGTGAAAAACTTCAATGAGAACAAAATTACAATAGAACCAACTTAAAAGATGGTCATATATTCTCAAATATTTGGATAAAACTATAGTTGTTCTCAATAAATTAAAAGCTAAGCAAACCTAATGTCAATGGATACCTGCAAAATTTTCATTAAAAAAATGAAACTTTTATTGTTGACCACCTAATTGGTCTTTTATGTATATTTTGGTAAATGTTAAATAAGTCTCCACAACGCAGAAACCTAACCAAAAACCTTAATTTCCTTAACACCAATAAAACATTACTTGTTAGCTCCATGTTCTGAATAATACATTTTTAAACCTACCCATCATTGGACCCATTCTGAACTTCCGGCAAACTTTAGAGACAAAATCGACTGAACTTAATTTGTTGTACCAGGATTCGTTTCGGAGTATTTTGAATTTTGGCAAATTTTTCTTGCCCCTATTGTCGTAAATGTCGTTGGCATGATTGTTAACTATCAGTTGTATTTGACTTGCAATTTTGGCAGCGTTTTCATTGATTTCATTAGGAGATAATGTGACTCTGTCTTTACTGTGTTCACTGGGATCTCCGGCTTGGGCTGTAGATGTTCCAATCACAGCAATGGCTTCATGACCTAAAACATATAAGTTTGGGTTGGCATTTGTACAGGACATTCCTGTGCAAAAAAATACATTTTTATAAATCTTATTACACAGTAAGCAGTTTCAATGGACACAGATATACTTTGATAATTATAATTTGGTGTACTTTTGAAAGCGGTCAAATTTAGAGCTATTTAGGTTGGGGTTTGTAATTAAAACTAGCACTAAATCTTATCCCATATACCCCAGTTGGGGCTTGTATTCCAATATTCACATACAGTGTGGTATTATGGGGTATACAATCTGGTATCATGCAGTAATTAGTACCAACCGGCCTTTTCATGCTTAAATTGAACAGTACTACAGCAAAATTTTTATGTTTTTGTAGAAAATAAATTATTTAGGCACTTTTAGGAGTTGTAGGTACCTGCTCTTTGGCAGTACAGTAGTGCCATGATTGAAAGAAAGTTTCCTATATGAAGGCTTTCTGAAGTAGGGTCGAAGCCACAATAAAAACATTGTTTTTTGCTTGTCAGCAACTCTGGCAGTCCAATCGCTGCAGCAGGGTAAATGTCCTGAAATATTCCCCGTTTGTTCAAATCGAGAATATTTTTGGGTGCAATGTCTTTTGAAGACCTTCCTTTTTGTTCAGAAAGTTGCTTGCATGTAGTTGAAAACTGTTTGTTTCTGTTAATTCTTTCAAAAATTAGTTTTTTATAGCATGGTCTAGTTGAGCCAACCCCTCTGCTTAAGAGAGTTGACATTTTCGATCATTTACCTGCATGATGGAAAACACACGAAATTATCTTCTGTCAAAACTTTTCGTTAGCACATAAAAATAGTCAATTTAGTAGCACCTACAATAATTTCTTAAGGTATATAAGTTTTAAATTTTCTCAAAAAAAAGGAAATCTGAAAAACTTTACGTTTTTATTAAAGGCTAACAGCAATTATTATGTTTGGCTACGTTGTCTTTGATATTTCTTCCCACATTTGTTTTAGAAGATCATTAAACTGTTGCAAAGATGCTGATGTCCTAACACACCGAGGACCAAAATGGGTTTTGCTTGCTCTATGTCCAAGTTTGCGCAGTCTTTCAACCACTGCTGACAGCTTGGGTGGATTACCACCTTTTACACTATGATGCTGGAAGTCAAAATAAAACAATGGTGCTGGCTGTATATCATCCAACTTAATCACAATACTTTCTTCATCAGATTTTGCCTTTTTCTCAGGAGGACCATCCTGGTTCGATGTAGACGTCTCTGGCAACTTCAGCAACGCATTTTCTGCTAGTTCCGATTTGCAGCACACACTCTCTATCAAAAGCAGTTGAAATATTTTTGTAAGACTCTCTGACATTTTGAAGTCTATTGCCTGATCCAATAGCTTCTGTATAAAAGTGGGATTAAAAATGCTACCTGACCACATGGGCCCAAGTTGCGTAAGAGCTGAAGTATTATTGTCCCCACACCCACACAATGGTGTTTGTTCATTTAATGGTAATGTCTGAGAACAATCTTCATTAAATGCACGTGCTTGACAGTTAAGACAATGAGACAGTGGTTGCACAAGTGGGAGACAAGGTTCAACATGTTTTGCACCCCTTAAAACATGGAACACAACAGTTACACTGTATTCTGTTACAGTACACATTTCTATAGTCACCCCTTTGCCCCATCTTCCAGCAGCTCTTAGTACATTGGCTGCAATCACTCTAACTGCCATCTCTCCCCAATATTCACTCTTTAAAAACTTTGCCCCATAAAGTCTTAATGCAGTATCTGGTGATTTGTTGTTGAGTATTGCAATGTCCGTACTTGTTACACAAAGTAGTCCTTCGTGGTTAATAGAACGCAGGGCAGCATCAAGATAGGTTACTGCAGATCCTATTGCCTCAATGTAAATAAATTTGAATTTTCTGCTGTGCATAAGAACATGTGGATCCTCTGCAACTATTTCCATCTGATGGACATCTTCATTCTGACCGCAGATATCATTTTGCAACTCCTTTGCCACGTTGGATGTTACTTTAATGTCCTTATTGATATGTTTAACCCATTGCAATCCTGGTAATGCAAATGCATTTATGGCATCCAAAACAGAAATTGGTCCAGCAGTTTTATCTGAAAGCAGTTTTACACAGCAAAGTGCTATTGCTCTGCTTGTGCTTAACTCAACAATCTTTGAAACTCGTTTTGAGGTCAGTGCAGCTTCAATGGGTCCTTCAGTTTGATAGGAAACACCATGTTCAAGTACATTACCATTTATGCAGCTCATACTGTTTAGTATTTACCCTGTAAAACCATTGTTTGCTCTTTACACATCACTTTATAGAAACATCGTTCAATTATTGCAAAGGGTTTTATGCACAGCAAAAAACACATAAAAAACATGTCAACAAATCAACTGTATTTTGTAACTAATTTGGAAAACTATTATCAATATGACCTCATTACAGCTTTTAACTAAGTGTAACAAAAATAATGTTGAAATAAAATACCAAACCATTTCCTTAACTTACAATATTTAGTTTTGTAAAATATATTTAAAAAGGTGTTTAAAACTGTAAAGCATAACTATATTTTGAGAATTTGAATATTTGGCTCAAGCCAAACAAAAAAAAGTGAATTAAACTACTTGTATAGATAGATAATATGGAATATGCACTTTAGGTGTTACAAAACAGTCTGACAATTTCATCTTTTAGACCAAGCTTCTGGTGTGTATGTCTTTTGTGTAAAAGCGTGAATGTTTTCCATTTCCTTGCTCAGAGCAGTGTTCACCATTCGTTGTTGTTGCAAACGTGATTTTCCAACGAACTTCGATGACACAATAATTGCGTTAAAACTTGTCCCGCACATACTCGGCGATATATCTTCGACTTCAACGTGCTCTGCTTCTAGGTCTTTAGTCAGTTTATTCTTTAGATCATCTGCAGTGAACGTCATGTTTTTTTGCTGTGAGTTGTTAAAAACTAAACCAAAGTTTTAACTTTTATACAAACAAGTTTTGGAATTATCTGGTATGTATATTTTTTACTTTTTTCCGATCACAACAAATAGACCACGTGGGTTACCATTTACGCATGACTGATTTATCATGGAGATGGTTTCGTATGCTTCTATTTCAGAGCTAATTTGCTCAACACCTCGAAGAGATGAATAGATTAAAATAAACTCTATTATCAATTGTTTAAGAGCTTCTCTTTCTGTTTATTAGTTTTTATTTCTCTTGAACGTTCTTGTAAATTTAAAAAAACTAAACTTAAACTTGACTTTTTTTCTGAAAAAGCTTTTGTCGTATAATTTGTGCATGTTGCTAAAAAAGTAGTTCCATAGGGTATGATTTTGCATAAAGGAGTATATTGTGGCAATAACGTCAGTATAAAGTTGAAAAATCATTGCTTTTGGGTTTCTTGATCTTCTCCAAGTTTTTTATAACAAGATCGTGTATGGACGAGTACGAATTTCTGATTTGTGTCAAAATCATTCTTAAGTTGACAAACTGACGTTCGTCCATTTCTAAAAGAGACCTTTCGTAGTCCTTAACTTCGGGATGTTTTAGAATTCTGGATGCAATCTATCAAATAAAACAAAAAAAAACTTTATTACTTAGATGGCCGTGCCAATGAAAATGTTACAGATGAACTGCGTTTTCATTCAAACCTTTGCTCGGCTCGCGAAATAGGTGAAAATTTCGCCAAGAAAAGAAGTAGCCTCACATTCAACGGATCTAATTTCTATAACTGCCTCTTCTTGTACGGAAACGCCAAAATTATTTCCGTCTTCTATTTGAGGCAAGAGCAAAGTGACCTAAAGTTTAAAAATGTATTTTTTTTGACGATTTCAAAAAAGTAATAGTAATGATAATGCCGAATTTTTAATTTTACCCAAAGTCTAAGGACACTACAGGATTGCATCAATGATGTCACTTCCTCTCGAATTACTTCGATTGAGTTCATTATTTCTTCATTTATTGCTACGCTGGTTTCGTTTTCTGTTGGTTTTCCGTCCCGTTTTTGAGTTTTGATACACTGCTTGCAACATTCGCGCACTTTAGGCAAATTAATCAGATCGAAAGTCGGGTTTTTTAACAGTTTGTCCAAGTTTTCTACTTTTTCCGGAAAAACTCGCTCCACCAAATCTTCCGCTTCAGTTGACATAGAATTTTTAAAATCGCCAATGAAATCCATTTCTTAGTCACTCCGAATTAAGATCTTTTGGCAAACTTCTTTCAAAATTATTGATAAAATATAATTTTATTGATTTCACGGTCTGGTGGAAATTGATTATGACGTCACTAGTATCTTTGTTACGCAAAATTTGGAATTCCCCGAATGTGAGTTTGTGTAACAAGTTGGGAATTTCCGTTTTGTTGTGATTTTCCTTTTTTTCTTACCTGTATGCTTCCGTATGGAAAGTTTCTCTTTGTCACAATCGTCAACACCCGAAAAGTTTCCAAACTTCTGTTGCGTTATGGTTTGTTGTAGGTTAAAAGATGAAAGATTTAATTATGTATTTGTTGGGGACTGAGAAATGGGGACCACCTCAAGCGTTTTTAATGAGTAACGTTGTGTCAAAATAGACCATTTATTACGGGTATGGGTTGCTGTAAGGTTTGATTGAGTTGTAGCATTTGTAAATGAGAAATTTGGTGTGTCTAATCTAAATTGACAATTAAAAGAGATAAGGACAAAAATGTAAGGACTATGAGAAATCATTTATTTAGATTGTTTTTTTTTTGCAAAATATAACTTGTGTTTAAATGTACTATTTTGGGTCTGTTAGTAAAGGTTTAAGCAGTGGTGGGATTCAAATATTTTTTATCACAAAAGCCATATTTTTCAGCCGGTTTTGTTACAAAAAGTCCTTTGACAGTAACCATTAATGCTAACCGGTTCACTGATCTCATAAAATTTCGTGAGGCGGTTCTATAGAACTGGTGTGAACGGACTGAATCCCACCACTGGTTATAGGGTATGTTTCAAGCAGAATTTACTTTTGTTATTTGTTTGTTTATAGATAGTGAAAAAATTTCGTGTGACTAAAAGCATGGGTTCAACTCATTCATTTTGCTGTATTTGAGCTTTCGGGACAAAAATAAACACTTACTTCCAAAGACAAAAAGCTGCAAGATGATGTTGTCAAGACAACCAAATCAGATAACACCACAGACATATATTCGTAAACTGCCATATTCCATCATGAGAAGCATTGCATCAGCCTTGGACTTGCCAGGTACGGCCACTAACTGGAAAGACTTTGCCCAAAAAATTCCAAGAGGAATTGGAATTGCTGAGTCAAAGTACACTGCACATCAAATGAGGTTTGTTTTGTTGTTTTTCCTTGTTTGTCACCTGATGCAGAGCTTGCTTGTACATTCAAGTTATGTGTTTTTATTCAGACTTGGTCACATGTTTTAGTTTTTGAAAAAGCAGCTTGTTTCACTACTCTGCCTAACTTAAGGGTTGGTTAAGTTAAAGTTGGGGACACTCTTCTGTAAAATAATCAACACCATATGTAAAGGTTGAGTTAAGTTCATATCGCCGGGCAAAAAGCGCAACAGCACAATGGCGCTAAAATTTTCACCAAGCCGGAAATAGCTGCACTATGTTAAGATGTTAAAAATCGCGACAAAGTTGAGGGCACAATTAGTGGATACATATTAGCGCTGTAGCTAAACCGTTCGTATTTTTTATGTTTAGAGTGTTTGAAGCAATTTTAAATAAAGGCAACAGCCCAACCCTTGCTATTATGGATGACTGGTCAACTTCAAATGCAACTGTTCAAGTAAGTTTATTGTTACTTTTACAACAGAAAGATCTGTAAATGATACAGTATAATCTTGGTATAAAATAAACATAATATATGTTGTTTCTCATATGCTTTATCATACAGGATCTTTTGGATGTACTGCATTCTCTTGAGCTCTACAGTCTGATCCAAATGCTTGAAGGAGTGATTCAGAGACCCCCTGATTACCAAACAATTGTTGGACAACCCTCCCATATGCCATCCACTGCGCAATCTATAAACAGACCCAGCATGTACCCTATACAAGCACAGCCTTATTACTCACAGTTTAGACCTGCTTCTATGTCTAACTTACAAACGCCGTCGTATATGGCCCAGCCATCATATCAACGTCCAATTGAAGCTCAATCCTTTTCAATATCTCCAATGCCTCCATCAATACCAGAGCGCAGGCCTGTGTACCAAAGACAGCCAACGGAACATGAATCTTTGCCTGTGCTGTCATTACCTATTGAGAATTTGCAGTTGGATGGAAGTGGTATGTCGTTATGGATTGCTTGAAAAAATATCTTTGAAAGCACACATTTTCATTTTTCATCTTTAAAGAAAGTGTGTAGTTGTGGTATTTGTGGGTCCCCTTCCCTGACAAACAGCAATGGTCGGTACTGAGTACTCGGATTCCGGCTTGTCTCGGCCCATCCCTAGAAATAGTAAAAACCCTTTGATTGTGCATTGTATTTTATGTTCACTACTTTCAGCAAGCTCAATATCAATCATTTTAATCAAATCCTGAATTATTATGTTTTTTTTCTTTTTAGCAACTTCCTACCCATATAGCAAACTATGCGAATTAACTTCAAATTTCAGTGATGACTTGAAACTGGGTGAAGGTGCATTTGGTTCAGTTTTTAAAGGAAAACTAAGTTGTCCAGCCCAGGTGTGTACATAAAGAAAAGTGATCATGCTAAAATTTTACTTTTTGATCACTTAAAGAACCAAAACATTTTTGTGTGGACGGTTGTGCAAAATAAAATGTAGTCTTAAAAAGTTAAAGATCAACTATATTAGGCTCAAAAAATTAGAGGACACAAATGGTAACATTTACAGTGTTAACAATTGTAAACAAATACTACAAATGGGGGGGGGGATTAAAGATCAACTATATTAGGCTCAAAAAATTATGGGATTAAAATGGTAACATTTACAGTGTTAACAATTGTAAACAAATACTACAAATGTGATATCAAGCTACTACAAAAAATTATTTGAATTTTTTATTTTTTTGTAAATGTGTTAAACTTATGTGTGTGTTTTTATGTGCTCCAGACAAAGGGAGGAAAATGCACTGAGACAACAGAGGTTGCAATAAAGCGATTAAAACTTGACACACCAGAATTTGCTCAAGCTATTTTGGAACAGTTTAAGAAAGAAGTTCATCTTATATCTGAGTAAGTGAACAATCTTCCAGCAAGCAATGTTTACTTGACACACTGTTAAAGTATAAAAGCACCTCCGTTGGATGATAATAAATAATTTTTCACTAAATACTTTAATGCGGTCCGGTAAACTTTCAAAACAAATTTTGCGGACCGGTGGACTTTTCAAATAATCCCAAAATGCAATCACTACAAAAATATGTAATTAAAAAAAATATGAAAAAATAAATTTAATAAGAAGTTTGCTTCTGTCTGGTTGATATCATACGTGTTAAACGCGGTTCTAATGAAGTTTCTGGTGAAGTAGAGCGTTGACTTCCACACGATTTCTCAACCTTCAACATCTTGCATTTTGCAATTGAGATATAAAATTGTAATATATTTGGCGGACCGGCAGGAAAGTTGACGGGGACCGGCGGTTGGGAACCACTGCTTTAATCTGAAATATATTAAGATTTTTTCACAGTTATCTCATTAGTTTATGTGGCCTTGCTTGTAGTACATATGTTGTTTGTAGAAAATAACCTTGTAAAATGAGTTCTTATTAATTTTAGTCTTCAACATGACAACATCCTTCCACTGATGGGATATTCTTGTGATGGGCCAGAACTATGTTTAGTTTACGAATTCATGTACAACGATTCTCTCAGTTCTAACTTGGATGCTTGCAGGTTAAAAACTACTTTACTTGTTAATGCCTAAGGAAAATATTGTAAGTTCAGTAGCTGAGAATTTGAGAATATGTATGTATATCACCAAAGGCATTGTTAGACAACTAAAGAAAGGTGATTTTGATTATTTCTGCTCTCTTTTGTAGGAGCATCTAATAGCAGGGACCTATTAATCCATTTGAATAGTCAGTGTTCCTTAATTCAAATACCAAAACTGACATGAGTATGTGAATGGATTTGGTGCATCCACACCTGCACAATGACGAACAAAAAATTACTCTTTTTGCTTGAAATTTTAATTGAGCCTGCAAACAGTTATGCTGGGTCAAAAAATAACTCAAAACTTTGGTCCCATTTAAAGCAGTTGCCCAATACTGGAGACTGGGTGGATGGCATTTAATTAAAGACCACACACTTAAATAATCCTACTTCTTAAATTGCTTCAATACTAAGACCTTCTGGCCCCTTTTTTTTTCTTCTTGATGTTCTAACCACATGCCTTACCCAAGTAAAAAAATTATTGTTTATACCCTTTCAAATTGGAAGTACTTATATTGTGTGTTTTTAGGAATGGGATGAAAATACGGGGGGGGGGCTTTTTTTTCTTCTTGATGTTCTAACCACATGCCTTACCCTAGTAACAAAAGTTATTGTTTATACCCTTTCCAATTGGAAGTACTTATATTGTGTGTTTTTAGGAATGGGATGAAAATACTGACAGTGTCGCAGCGATTAGAGATTGGACGCGGCAGTGCAGCTGGAATTGCTTACATGCATGACAAAGTTGTTATCCACCGTGATATCAAAAGGTACAAATTATTAAATATTTTATCACAAGCTTTTGATTTGGCTATTTTGGCTATGGTGGCATTAGCACCGAGCCGTTATTTTCCTCACTAAACTTATGAAGATCCGTGTATAGTGTTACAAAACTGTTCAAATTCTTTGTTAGTTCCAACATTTTATTGGACTCGAACATGCAGCCTCGAATCAGCGACTTTGGTCTCATCCGATCTACAAGTAATACACAGACGAGTCGTACAAGCACCAACACCGCTCATCCAATAGGCACTTGGGTTTATATGTCACCTGAAGCTTGCAAAGGCACCGTCTCCTACGCTATGGACGTGTACAGTTTCGGAGTGGTAAGTGTAACGTACAATTGATAAAATAAATACATGTGTTCTAGCCAAGTACCTTCCCGTCTTCTGTTTTCGATGCAAGAGGTTAGACGTTAGATGAACCTGATGGGTTGGACTAAATTAAATACTGCTTAAAAAACAGATGTTATAACGGGATTGCAATAAAAAGAGGCAACTCTACAATTGAATTATTGTGAAATAACGCATTCTGCATGTGCCCACCCACCTAGGATATAAATGAAACAAATATGTTTTGAGATGCTTGTACTATACGAGTAGAAATGACATTGTTTTCGAGCTGAGCCAGAACCGGAGTACTCCGTAGGCTACCAGGCATCGTTGTTTTAGAATTAGATGCTCTGTGCTAGGCCGAGCAGTTGCACAAACTGACCCGAGCATTAAAGTTATATGTTCATGCCCTGCTAATATACGAAGCTAATGTTTTGAAAGGGTATCCAAAAACAAAATTGACCATTTTCTTAAATGCGTTATTAGATAGGGAAACGCGTACTTCTAGGTTCTAGGGTGTATACAGCTTATTACACCGCTGGTGGACAAAACTAGCGCGGAATAAGAAATGTATGTGACATCACAGTGCACCGAGCGTGCTCGGCCGGGCACCGAGCATTAACTTAAGATGCTCGGTGATCAACCAAACAGAACATTTGCTGTTTTAGCTCATCCCTACATAAAAAACGGTATACAAAATAGAAACCTTTGAACACAAATTTTGAGTGAAATATAGTTACGACATAACCGTATTTAAAACGCGTCTGCCAACAAACAAGATAAACTGTATTTGAAACTTCTTGTAACGCGTTGCAAACAAAGGGAATATATCTGTTCTTTCGTTTACTTTTTATTGCATACGCCCTCTAAGATTTTTATCCTAAAATCTCCCTTTGTGACTTTAATTTAAACACCCTTGGTTAAGTACTACTGTTGTGGACTAATTTGTTTTTTAATTAAACCACCTCTCTTTATTTCCATTATGAGGGGGGGAACTTTTGAACCAAATATTTGCACTTTACAGGTTTTACTTGAACTGCTTACGGGGGAAGCTGTAGTGGAGGGGGGGGGGATACTGTTGTGGACGAATTTGTTTTTTAATTAAACCACCTCTCTTTATTTTTTAATTAAACCACCTCTCTTTAAAAAACTTTTGAACCAAATATTTACACTTTACAGGTTTTACTTGAACTGCTTACGGGGGAAGCTGTAGTGGATGAAAGTCGCAATCCTTCACATCTCACAATGTATGTTGAAGAAAGTGTGGAGAACGACGAAAGGGCGATCGAGTCATTCTTTGATCAGCACGCGGGGATTTGGAAGCCAGGTGTCGGCGAACAGCTGTATGAACTTTCGAACGAATGCCTCGAGTACAAGAGGACGAAACGACCCATAATGAAGAAGGTTTGTTTGTAGGAGCAATTGATTGAAAATGAAGCGGCATAACTTTATATAATTGTCTGTAACATAGCAAAAAATATGAGTTGCTATATTAGTACCCTGTACAAGCAAGGCTTAACAAACGTATTATGACCGAAAAAAGAAACATTTTTTTACCGATTTAGTTTTGTATGTTTCTGTGCATATTCGGTCTTTGGGTTGCATTTACCTAAAACGATAGTTATGGACTTTTAGGACTCGTTTAGGGACCTGCAGCCCATTGTTGCGGACCACGGTATTAAACTCAGCGTGGTGTTGTTGTATGGCCAGGTAGCAAAATGTTAAGTTTTTCGTACTGGTGTAGAAATTGGGCTTAGAACGATTTTGTGATTGAAAGTGTGTCTTGCCTAAACCGTTTATACATATACTGAGGCTTGATTCATGTTTCTGCTGTATTGTTGACTAATGGTGTGTGCCGGAACATTACATGAGTTTCAATCAAATCATTTCAAAGTTTTCAATCAATCAATCAATCATCAATCAGAAGTTCAATCATTACACATCACAACAATATTCATTATGTTGTTGCCAACAGCGAAAAAAGGGACAAACAAATAACAGAAATCAAGATATATGAGGCAGAAAGACGGTCAACCTGGTCAAAGAAAAACGATGAAAAAACAAATATTATTTTTAAGCGTTAAAATGGGGGGGGGGAAGGACGAAACGACCCATAATGAAAAAGGTTTGTTTGTGTGAGCAACACAGATCCATAGAAGCAATTGATTAAAAAATGGCATGAATTTGTCTGTAAGAAAGATAAATAAAGACTTCGGTTAATCCGGACCCGTTTGGGGGGGGGGGTTAAGCTCAAAACGATTTTGTAATGGGAATTGTGTTTTGCGTAAACCGTTACTGAGGCTTGATTCTAATCGCTGCTGTATTGTTGACTAATGATGTGTGCCGGAACATTTGACGAATTAAGTCCTCTGCTTGGGAAAGAAAACATCAGAAAATGGGAAGTTCAATCATTCAACTTCATAACAGAATTCATTATGTTGTTGCCAAACAGCAAAAAGAACAAACAACTGACAGAAATCAAGATATATGAGGCAGAAAGACGGTCAACCTGTTCAAAGAAAAACGATGAAAAAACAAATATTATTTTTAAGCGTTAAAATAATCGTTGTTGTTTGTTTGCAGGTTCTTGCAAGGCTGGAAGAGCTATGCGCTATGGTACAAGTACCATCATGAGATTGTAGGACTTGGTGGTCTTCGTATCAAAGCCGTTGGGTGGCGCTACCGAGAAGACACAGAACTACAGAATTCAAAACGCCAGGCATACACACAGTGATTAAAAATTGACAATAGGGGGGGGGGCAGACTGGAAGAGCTATGCGCTATGGTACAATTGCCAGCATGAGATTGTAGGACTTGGTGGTCTTCATAGTATGAAGCATAGCCGTTGGGTGGCGCTACCGAGAAGACACGGAACTATAGAATTCAAAACGCCAGGCATACACACAGTGATTAAAAATTGACAATAGTCACATAACCCAAAATCAACTCCATGGTATTTGCCAAAATAATATGTTTTGTAAGTTGATAGTAGAGGACATAGTCTGCGGCGTTCTTTTAATCATGGTACACATTGTTGTAGGTCTATTCTTGACACTTCTGGACAAAATATTTTATCTATTACCTAATACAGTATCGTTGCACTTTTTGTGAACTTTCTTTACTATTTTTTTTGCTTTTAGGTCTGTGTTGCGCTGTCTATAAATTGTTTCAAAACTGCCTTGGTTTATTGAAACCTAAATACACAATGGGGGGGGGGTAATAAGTCTGTGTTGCGCTGTCTGTAAATTGTTTCAAAACTGCCTTGGTTTATTGAAACCTAAATACACAATTGTCATTGCAAAAGTCACAAATCGTAATTTAAAAACATCTTGTTGCCGATAAACGTTTTAGACTGCGTTTGTTCTTTGGTAAAAGCCGTAAATTTTTTGGAAACATTTTTTCTCTGTTTTTTATTATTAAATGCGAAAAATAAAAAAATAAAAAATAAAATACACATAAATCACAAAATCGCCCTCAAGATCCTTGAGAAACGGAAAGTTCGTCTTGTGTCTCCGTAAATGTCGTCTCTGTTTGGCTTCTTGAATCCCCAGATCTGCCAGAAAGTTGTTGCCTTGATTCATCATTAGATGCCCCTACACCAGTTGTTCTGCAATCTGCTACCACTGCAGATAGCCTTGTTACGTCACCTCCACGTATTACAGGGCAAACACAGCAGTCTGTGACGCAACAGTGCTTTACAGAATGCCTACTGAATTGACTTCTGTGTTCGTGTTTTAAACTACTTTCAGTCTCCGTGGTACAATGACAGTTACTACACTTTGCATTTATCACGCTGCTTCGCTTATGTTCAGTTCCCCGGCGATGGCTTCTTGAACTTGAGTAAGCAGAGTTAGAGGTATGTGGACAGGATGTTGTACAGCAATCTTTGCAATCTGTTGGGTTTTGTTGTTTGTTTGGACGAGTTATCGGTATAATTTTCATTGTAGGCGGCTGTTGCTCAATGTAGAGTTGGTCCCCGGCGCCTTGTACTCTTGCAACGTAGTAGCCTACGAATCAAAACTGATGTTTATGATGTTGGATTTTACAACGAAGGTTTTCGGTTGTTAGCAAATAACAAAGATTCACAATATGAGCAACAATGTGTGTATAAGCGGGCTTTGGAGCATCGTGTAAGTCAGTGGTTCCCTCCCTGTGGTACACGTTCCGCTATGGTACGTCAAGGCTAATCTGGTGGAACATAAGTAGCTTTGCAACACTTAATTCAAGTCAGATCAATAATTGCAAAAGCCCTGGTTTTGGGCGAAACTCGAGGCTTAAACATTTTTTTGAAATTGCCAAC
This sequence comes from Phallusia mammillata, assembly GCA_003260075.1. Taxonomy (NCBI): domain Eukaryota; kingdom Metazoa; phylum Chordata; class Ascidiacea; order Phlebobranchia; family Ascidiidae; genus Phallusia; species Phallusia mammillata. Next base: position 97,328 of record QLIY01000301.1, read on the forward strand.
CTTGCTGGTTTCAGAAATATGTAAGCCTTGTCAAAAAGAATACGTCTTTCTCTTGGTCTACCCATTCAAACAGGGTTTAGTTCAGTGGTTCTCAACTCATGTCATGCCGTGGACCACTTGTCTAGTAAAAATAATATCGTGGACCATTCCATGTTTAGCAAGATTGATGTAAGCATACGCGACAAGCATTTTGGCTTGAAACATATTTCTTTAAAACCTATTTTTATAAAATAGGATAAAATTATTTATTAACAACTTACATTTTAAACTTCTTTCAACATATAATATGCAATAATATCCAGTTTATCACCAAATTCAGTTGACGAAAAGTCATCATGAACCACTAGTGGTTCATGGACGACCAGTTGAGAACCACTGGGGGGGGGGGGGGGGGGGGGGGGGGGGGGGGGGGGGGGGGGGGGGGACGTGACGATAGAAAAAGTCGCAGAAAATGTGGTGCTACGCGATCACCATACGGTTGAGAGCCACTGACCTAAGTTCTCTAGGCTTAAACTCGTTTCGTTATCTCAATAGTAACGATTGAATTAATGTTTCAATTGTAGACAAGTTGCACACGTAAATTTTTTTGCAAAAGCAAGCATGTTTTTAGTGATTTTTCGCATAGCTTTGAGTGATTATTGATATTTGTCGGGTGTGTGTGTTAACATACACCGGGTAATCATTGACTTAAGGGACAGGATGTCAATCAACGAAAATCCTTGCCTTCTGGGTGCCTGATAGGAAGGAGTGAGTGCTTGACTTCGTGCGAGCTGCTGTTTGCTAAATGCGGTGAAGTTTCGGCCGGCGCCATGCCAAGACAAAAAGACAGCCACAACTTTAAGGCTAAAATCAACAGAAGAATCTAAAACAAAAATAAATTGTCTAAATAGATGACTAAAGTTAAACAAAGATTGCTTATTTGTTGTTTATGTTGGTAAAAAAACAACCCAAAGGAAACTACTTTATAATTGTTTCGTGAAATTCAGATTATTTGAATGGCATATACAACCGTATTTACTCGATTCATATTGAGGTGTCAAAAAATAATGTGAGCCGCATTTTGCGATGTAGGATAGGCCTAATATTATTTATTAACACTTCATAGTACAACTATTTGTCAACAATTGGTATTTTCGCAAATAACTTTACCCCGCAGGCCGTATTTCAAGAACAGTTTTGCAACAGCAAGTACCTTTTTGTACAAAGTCCCTGGAACACGGCAAAGGAAGTCATAAAAACTAGCACATTGGCAATACAAAGTGTTAAATGGACCAGTTATGCCAAATTGGTCGCAGATTAATCAGGGGGGGGGGCCAAGTACCTTTTTGTACAAAGTCCCTAGAACACGGCAAAGGAAGTCATAAAAACTAGCACATTGGCAATGCAAAGTGTTAAATGGACCAGTTATGCCAAATTGGTCGCAGATTAATCAGTATTAGTTTCTGGGAAACAACGCACACGCGTGGACCTCAAACTGTGTCGTATGCACTGAACGACCAGGACGCACTTCATAACTTTACGATTCGTAAATAAGAGCGATTAAACAAACATTTGTTGCCCTCTGAGTAATCAAGCCGCTCTCGTTAGTCAACGATTGTCGGTCGTTATACACAAATCAAGTCAAAACGGGCACCAAATTTTCAATATCTCAGCTTTGTCACTCGTAAATCTTGAAGTCATTAACTATAGGTGATTCTGCCACCCGTTCAGCAAGCCTTTGTAATGCTACCCAACAGTCTGTTTCCCTCTCCAACTATCTTTGAGTCATTTTGAAGACGCCTTTTACCCGGAAAGTTAGGAAACCTGTCGGTATATAGTTTTTCATCACTGTAAAGCGCAGTGCCAACAAATAAATGCTCCTGTGAAGTTTGTGGCAAATTGTTGTTGTTTTTTACCCCGCAATATGAAGTCAATACACTGTGACGTTATACGGGCGACTTTGTGTGCTGATTACAATTACACGAGAGGTCAAGGCGCTTTGAAATTTGGTCACCGCGTATGGTATAGGCCTATATTTATTGCGTTCATCGCGAAGACATTTGCTAACTGTGACACTACGTTGTTGTTTTTTAAGCAAAAGTAACAAAATACCATGCATGCCTCCATAACCGCTATCTGGCATTTTGTCTCCATAACCGCCGTGACTTCACGTTACCTGTAAAACTGCAGTTGCACCCATAAGATAGGGCAAAGCGACCATTTCGTTTGATGTGCTGAGGTGATCAAGGAGTGGTGTGCCGCAGCCGTCAAGCTGTTGCAAGTAAATCGCACATTCCCTGTTTGTGTAATCCGACGGACAGCATGTGTGGAGCACTCTGATGTCTGCCACCAACCAGTCGTTATACGAATTTACCCCGCAGCATTTGAACTGAAATGAGTACGAAAATTTGTTGGAGTAAAAACAAGACAAAATTTTGTAACTTAAGAAATATGTTTTTCGAGCGGTACAGCTCGGTCGCTGTTCTTTTATTGCTCTGTGGAAGACACTTCCAAACACATTGTCTATCTAAATACGACAGCAGTACGGTGAAAAATTTACGCAAAACTCTTAAATCACAAGTTATCTTTACATAGAAACAACTTCTGTAGACCTCGGTTAATCCAGATCTTTGTCCACTTCTGACAAAACTCGAGAACACGAGAGGCAATATGATTTTAGGTCAGGTAAGAGGTTAATTAGGATCTTCGCCTACTATGGACAAGTGTTTTGGTCCAAACGGGTCGGGATTAACCGAGGTTTGCCGTATCATGCAATTAGACAAGCGAGAAATGGGAACGAAGCAGCTCTACACATTCCAAAAGCCGGCAAAACAGCCCATTCAAGCTACCGACTGGTCATTTTTTGCTATCGATTTTCGGCAAAAGAGACAGTAGGCTATTTGTTTCGCTTTCGTGATTTAAAATTCACTGGGGGGGGGGTCGGCAAAACAGCCCATTCAAGCTACCAAAACAGCCCAAGTTATTTTTTGCTATCGATTTTCGGCCAAAGAGACAGTAGGCTATTTGTTTCGCTTTCGTGATTTAAAATTCACTGAGGTGGTAAAAAAAATTTCGTGTTTTACAAGCTTTGCAATCGAGTTTTACTTACTTTTTGATGAACAACCTCCCATGCCGATTTGAACCAGACGTTTGTTTCGCGTTCCATTCCGTATCGGTCGATGTTGGACTTGAGCGTGACGAGATCACTTGCGTTATGTCGAAGCTCCCGATTTACAACACGCCAAATTCCAGCACTTAGCTCCACGCAAAACGAAATTAGCACAGAAAAGAAAAACTGAAAAAATTAGATAGAAATATTGCACAGTACATTTCGAATTGTCTTTGGCAACTACAGTTCCGCACAATTTGGGGACAGTCTAGAATCGTTTTTGAGCTGTTTATAAGAAAATGTGTGGCCATTTAAGGGGGGGGGGTCAATCTAGAATCGTTTTTGAGCTGTTTATAAGAAAATGTGTGGCCATTTAACCTAATTCTTCAATATGAGGGCAAGTTTTATAATGGCCATTACGTAACATAAATACATCCACTTGTCGCCAAGATGGTCGAGTGATTACTTCAACCGCCTTGTTCACAAGGTCGTGGGATCTAATCCCCGATGGGTCGAACTAAATTGAATCTATCAACTGCGTGAGCCGAAAAAATCAAACACATTTTCAACCGAATTGCAATAAAACAGACAGCTCGACGGTGGACTCATTGTGAGCATAACGCATTTAGGCGTTGCCCAGCACCCACCGAGGATAAATGAAACTAACAACAACTTTAACTTAGGCATGGATAAGAAGTTCGCTTGGCCACTTCAACGTATAGGCTATAACTTTTCAATTCAAATTGTTAACATTGAGTAAAATCGAGCTTAGTTTGATTTTGTGCGTTGGTTTACATGGAAGGCCCTTGACATATGTCACAGTCAAACACTTACCCAGCCAAGAAGAAGCTGACTTTCCGTGAAAGCGCCACACCAACCGATGCAGCCAATAACAAATACGAAGCACGAGATGGTCACAAGGACTGGAAAAATGATTGGAAAGAATACCTTGATGTAAAAATCTCCAATCTCAGTTCCTTCTGTTACGAGCGTAATTCGACTAAGGTCATCGCGAATTACTGTTACTTCGGCAAGAATAGCAGCACTTAGAACCTGTAGAAAATGACAATTGTTTTAAATGAGGGCCCGAAACTTGTTGCTGGGCCACGCAAACACAATATTACGTAGGACCTAAAGAACACGTTTGTGGGCATTGACTGCGTTCACCGACTTGTTAGGGACACTTTATGACAACCCCACGGAGGTGTGTTCTCGACAGAATTAATTAGGCCAGGTTTTTGTGTCGGGTTGGGCTTAAGTTTAAATAAAACAGGCTTGATTCAGGTCTGACTTGATTTGTCACAATTTCACCAATTTTTTGACCGAATTCCGTTTTTATTTAAAAAAAACTCTGGGTTCGCAGCATAGTTGTAAACGGGCCTGAAACTGGAGCCCAAACCCGAAAGTACAAAAAAACCTGCGTATATCCTAATCGTTTTTGGAAAGCCCGTTTAGGCCCGAAAGTTTGACTGGCAGGCGTATACATTAAAGCCTGAGAAAAGACCAAGACAACAAACACAATAGACCAGTGGTCGGCAACCACCGTGAGCGGTTTGTTACGGGCCATATAAAACTTGGTCAAGGTTCACATTGAATCAAAGTTCTAATAACTGTAATTAGTTTTCAGTGCTGAACATGTGTGGTTTCTAATGGCTGGTCCGTGATAAAAATTTTAATTTCATACCGGTCGGTCCGCAGTGCAAAAAAGGTTGCCAACCCCTGCAATAAACAATTGATCTTAAACAAGGCGTTTTAGGGCTGTTTGACAGTAGGTCAGGTCCAGCAACTGGCTACTTAGCTAGTTAAATTTATTTAAAACAAATACTGACACGGAGTGTAAAGTCGGGCCCGAATCAAACCCGCTTTTCAAGAAACCCGAACCCGGCCCGACTTACAACTCTGGGTCGCAGGCTTACACATTTGGGTTTGGGCCGGCTTAGAACTCTACACCGCCAACGGGCTCTACATAACACCTGCATTGTAGAGTTTGTGTCCAAATCGGACCACATTGGTCGCACGTGTAACTCATGTGATGCGCTACGTTAGGCCTTCCCGACGTACGTTTGCTATTAATATATGAAATGCCGTACGTTTCTTCAAAAGCTTTAAAAGCGCTCGGTGGAAAGCCGTATTGACCTTTCCACTTAACTTATCTTACAAAAAACGTGCCTTGGGTTCTGATTTCGATGTGGATTGCAGCTTTCCATATGTTGTCCGCCCTAATGTGTTTGCGCGTTGAAAAACGGCTTAGGGAGCAACTTAAAATCTCTCGATACTGAAATAGTTATATGATCCACTGCATTCCAAAAAATACGATTTGTAGTGCACTATATCATTAGTTCAAAGTTCAAAAAAAGGTGATAAGGAACTGTATGTGTAATTTCATCACGGGCTATAGGAATTAGCTTGTGTAACAGGTTGGTGACCGACAGATGTGTTTTTACTTATCGTCAGTTTCTGAATTGTATTTGTATAATACGGAAACTGACGATGTCTTCTAAATACATGCGAAATTCATAATTCTGTTATGTAAATAAAAGATTTAACTGACGCTGATCGTCTGCCACGATTTTGTACATCTATAAAGATCACTAGTTAGCAACAGCAAGCTTTAATGAATGACTGACGGCATTTTACTTGTTTGGTAAAAATAGCTCACCCTTTTTTAGTGTCTCGTTAAAGAAACCACATTTTCCACATAATTGCGCATAAAAGTCCTGAACCCGTGTACCCTGTGCACATAAGCTCGCTAAAGAGCAAACAATTCAATTTTAGATGCACAATATTTTAGCACTACAATAGGGGGGGGGGAGTGTCTCGTTAAAGAAACCACATTTTCCACATAATTGCGCGTAAAAGTCCTGAACCCGTGTACCCTGTGCACATAAGCTCGCTAGAGAGCAAACAATTCAATTTTAGATGCACAATATTTTAGCACTACAATAATCTAAATTACAAATCGTTTAGAAATACTTAGCTCTTATTGAACTTACCCATAATAGAAGAATAAGAACAAACAGGGCACATTTTAACCAACCGGAAACTTCTTTCTTGGTCATTTAGTTGTTGTATGAGAGGATAAACAACAAAAACAGCATCAAACCAGACAAAGCCTAAAAAGTAAATCAGTTGTTACTCAGAGTTACGGATCGAAGGTATTAAACGGTTTTGTTTTAAGTCTGTATTTAACGTCGTGTCTATAGTAGGCCTATAGTAAACGCAACAAAATTTCGTATTATGCTTGCGCACGACTGTTTACTCCCATAACATCGCCAAATAAACACATGTTTTTGTGGGTCTACCTAAAATAGCATCTAAAACGCATGTATTTTAACCAAAATTGTTTGTTGTCGTATGTCAATTTTTTTTGTTAAATATAAGCCTTTTTAACACTAAGTTAATTTTGCTCTTGCAGTCAATCATATCACTGTCCTTACTTGTCACTTATAGCAATCCGTCCAGTTTATTTGTCACCTGCGCTGTATCGCCTTGCTCTCACAAACATTGGCTTGTGCAGTGTAGGCCTACACGCTCCGGCCAAGCAGTCACATTGTGTACCTGGCATAAACAGCCAGCTCTCGTTTATTGTTTGACTTTGCTCTTATCATCGCCACATATACACTACACCGCTGTCCCGCGGCCTCTTGTCAGTTACTTATAAACTAAACACAGGGTCCAACTTATTGGCAAGATAATTTTGACCCAACAAGAGCTTTTCCATTAAAAACTCTTGCCGGTGAAGGGGACTTTTAATTGGAAGAAAACAGGGGTCAAAATCCATTCGCTTGGTGTTTGATGGTAATTTCGGTAAATTGTAGCCTACCTGCGCTATTTTTACCGAAAGTAAACTCCAAAAAGATTTTTTTAGTGGGATATAAACTTAAGACAACCAAGAAAACGAGATTGAAAACAATACCCAAATTCAAACATTCCAAATTTTGTCTGTTTTGAAAACAAAGTTATAGAAGTCCTAGACTCTTATTTTCATTGATAGGACTATTTTAGTCCATTTTGACGTATTTAATTTACATTACAGAAAAACACCGACTTCAGGGAACCTTGTTCATCCAAGTGCGGGCGTGGATGCCAAAAAAGTCGCTCTTTAATACTGCTAGTGGCACCTTTTACCACTAATTACTTTCCGCTAGGTAATGATCAGCATCGAAAAAAGAAAAGGGAAGCTGCAGCATACAGGTACCATTTATTATCTAAAATAGGGGTTTAGAAATAAAATATGACTTGGGTGTTTCGAACATGTCTGTACCAAAACTCTTTTACTTACATTTTGTCGTTTAAGAGTTTCCTTGACATGCTGTCTTAGAGAAGGGTCAGAAGGGACGCCCAAATTCACGTTAAAATTAGTCAAAAGTACGGATTTAGAAACTAAGTTGAAATCGATCCCTTTTAGTTTTCTGCAAAAGCTCCAAAATTGCTGTGGTTATGATGTTGTGTTGTGTTTATATTTGGAGTCTGACAAAACTACTATGTAATAATTTGACTATAATCCGCAGCTTTGGAAAGGTAATATTTGTCGTTTTGAAAACGATTTTTTTGCTTATTAAGTTGAAACAATTTTATTACCTTGTTTGGTGTAAACTAATTTAATAGATTTATAATAAACAATGATTTTTGTACTAATATTTTAAAATACGATCTGTCGTGTCGCCATGTTGGTATTTTTAACGCTCAGGATTAAATGGTTATAATTTAGTCATAGTGCTTTTCCATTACTACCAGCGAAGATTGACGTTAACAGCAAGTTATTTTTTTATGAGCTTTTTTACTGTTTTGAAAGTTTAAAAAGAAAGTTAACCTACTTTGTTAAGCAACAGTAAAGCCAAGAGGAAAGTTAATCAAAACATTAACCGAAAGTATTGTTTATAATTGCCAAATTTTAGTCGTTTGTTTATTTTCTGAAATTGTTCAAATAATTGTTGCTATTTTCTGCGCGTATAGCCAAACAAAATGTAGTAGTGTTTAATTCTTACGTTTAATTTAAGTTATAACATATATGAATGTTGATAAAATTGTAGTTTTGTTGTAACTGCATTAGTTTCTATTTTAAAACCATCCAAAAATAGTGTGTCACATGACTGAAATGTCATAGGTAATGTAATCACAATAGTTTTTTTATCGTTTATAGCCACATTAGTGTTTTTAATTTTTCAGATTGTTTTTATGATGGTTTTAAAAAGTTGAAAATCATGCAACTTTGGAATTACAATTTAAATTCGTGGACAGAAATGTAAAAATGACAACATCACCTGTAAAACCTGTACAGACTGGGGCTGTCCAGAAAGCCAAACACAGAATGAAGGTCTCTCAGCCAATGATGCTGCCAATGTTATTTTCTGAACCTATACAGCTAACAAAGTTAAAAAAGAATGTCCCACATGCCGTGAATGGAGACAAGAAAGGCTTTAAAAATGGAAGCAGGGAAGTAAATGTAAAAAATGACAAAAACGTCAAGAGTTTGTCTCAGTCCTCTCCACTCCCCTCAAGCAAAGCTCCAATGCCAGTTTCAAAAGAACTAAAGCCCAAAAAGCTGTTTGACAAGGGAAATGATGGTGCTGAAAGGAAAAGTAGCAAACATGTGTCTACCAGTATCCTAAAGTCCAAGAACGAACAGTTTCTAATGCACAAGCATAAACGGAAAGAAAATCATGACAGCAGTATGAAGCAGAAGAAGAAAAAAAGGATAAAACTGGACATGGAATCATCAGAAGTCAAGAAAAAGTCTCCTATAAAAATTGATCCAACTGAAAATAATGGTAGCATTGAGGCTGAATTTTCCAGAGAGAATGACCAACCTTCCAAGCGGCCTCGGACAAACAGTAGACATAGTGAATTAGGTGACAATGTTTTTGACAATATAATGAGCTTAAACTCAGACAATATTGAACCATTTGCTGACCAGCACAAAACAATGGATCTGCAAGAACAATTGTACAATTCAGAAGTTCCTAGTAAAGAGGAATCATTACAAAATGATGTTTTACCTTTTACTGATAACAATACACAACCTAAAGCTGAAACTGATCCTGAAAATTCAGAGGTGATTCAAAAGTCTGTAGAACAAAATTGCTCCCCTGATGTTGAGGTGCCCATGATGAATGGGTATGCAAGTCCCAAATCACCAAAAACTGAAAAGTGTGATGATGTTACCTGTGTAATACAAACCCCAACATCCAAAGAGTTATTACAGAGCCCAAACGCCACTGAAAACCATGAAAGGTTACAACCTGAAGTAACTGTGAAAATGGAGGACCCTTCAACTCATGAGGACGCTGCTAAAACTGCTTTCAAAGTCAAGCGAAAACACCACAAGGACGAAAAACACAAACATAAAAAGCATAAACATGAGAAGCACCACAAATCGCATAAGCATCGCTCTCATTCCCCAAGTCACCAAAAACACAAACACCGAGATAAAATAAAACATGAACACTTTGACCCTGTTGTTAAAATTAAGCAGGAATTTCCTGATACCCCTTCAGTAAAGCAGGAGATACATAAAATGCACATTAAAGAAGAGCCTGTTTCACCAAAATTATCACCACTGTTCAGCTCAGAAGATGAAAAGGACACAGACACTGAGTTGGCGGCCAAGAAAGTTTTAAACATTGGTATCCCTGCAATGAATTATGGACAACAATTATCGTCTGATGTTAGCGTTGTTGACAGGTTTCCATTTTCAAACCCAGCCTTTAGGGAGTTTGTTCATATTGAAACCGACCCTAACGGTGAGGCATCGGTTCTTCATGCGTACCAACACGAACTGAACAAACTATCCGAGGAGCAACAGGGAAAATTTGCCAATGATTTCTGTGCTCTGTGTTTTCATGAAGAAAAACCATCTCAACCTGATTTTGTGATGGGAATTGTTCATGGGGCAGCCACCACTATGCCTGACTTCCTTGAGTACTTGGCAGAGAAACATTCTGATTTAAGAGTGAAATCGGAGGTTCTAGGCCAGCGCGATATTATTACTATGAGCGTCAAAGAGTTCCGCGATCAAGTTAGCAAAACCTTCTCAGTCGAAAGTGGAATGTACAGGTTGGTTCTACGTATATATATGTATATATTTTGTTTGATGTAAAGCAATACCGCATATAGCTTGTAATTTTTTAAATAAAAGATCGCATTATAATGCAATGTATCATTTTGCAAAATGTGTGAATTGTAAATTGTTCCCTACCCATAAGATTTTTTAGTAATTTGTCAAACTACCTATTACTAACTGTTTAGAAAATTCAGGATGTTTCTGCAATTTACTTAAAAAAATGTTTTTTTTACAATGGTCTGAAAGAAAATCATAGTGTGCCCGTTGAAGGGGGGGGGGGGGTAGTAGTTTGTCAAACTACCTTTTACTAGCTGTTTAGAAAATTCAGGATGTTTCTGCAATTTACTTAAAAAAATTTTTTTTTTACAATGGTCTGAAAGAAAATCATAGTGTGCCCGTTGAAGGCATTATACCGAAATCTGCCGGACACCAAGCATTCAATGGTCTGAAAATTTATGAAGTTTGATCACAGCATGATAGTGCCTCAGTGGTGCTTACTGTGATTGTCAATAGAAAATGTAGACATCATCTTTTATAACAGTTTTATTTCCTATATATTACTCAAGTATATACTTGTTGTAGAATAATCGGGTGTTTAATTGTTTTGTTGTCATTTGTAGCCAATATTAAAATATCCAAATTAGCACAGGTTTCAAAATTAACAGTTAAAATTTACCTTATAGTGATTGGCGCATATCCAAAAAAAAAATGTTAACTGGTGTGTACTACGTGATCGGTAAAGCAGAGATCAATGTTAAATATTTACCAGACCACATCTAAACCGCAAAATTGTGTGAAGATTCATTGCTAAGCGTGCAGACTAGTAATTCGTTTTGTTAATATTTGTTAACTGTCTTATATTACTTTAGGGATCAATGTATTTTTAACAGCAAGAGCCTTTAAAGTCAATATAGAATAGAATCATGTCCGAAAAATTTAATATTGTTACCTGCATCCCATTTTTGTCACTATTTGAACTTTTTTACATCTTTAAGTGATACTCTATTCTATTTTTACCTATTATTTTATACTTTTAAGGTATGGTCCAATGCGTCAAATCAGTCTGGTAGGAGCTGTACACGAAGAGGCAGGAGGATACTTTCCAGACATATTAGACATCCTTGAAAAAGATCCTTTCCTTAACATAACGTCACCATGGGGCGATATGTCCTGTGTTAATCTCGAAAGTCGTTCTCATAGCAATGATGGCCCTATACTGTGGATAAGGCCAGGTGAACAAATGGTCCCAGCTGCTGACTTCAAGGGATCGCCAGCAAAAAGACGAAGGTCAGTGTTTTTGTATCAGTTATGTTAATAGGTATATTGTTTGAATAGCTATTTAAACTCTGTTGGGTTAAGAAGTAAAATATTGCATTACAGTAAATTGCACTTTAGTTATGTAATAGTGCTATTGGTAGGTTTTTGTACTCATGTCTTTATGACTTGGTTGATTTTGACTGAGATGTTTTTTCCAAATGAGAATTTATAAATTTAACCCAATCTCAAAAATTTGTGTTAAACACTAAAAATGTTCCAAATGGATGTCAAAAATGATCTCACTTATGATGATATGAGCATTTGCTGGATGTTTAAATAATAAAGCATGTCGCTTTTTTACGTCTATATGGGTCATTATTAAACTTCCATATTAAACTAATGAACAGTTCTGTGTATATATAGTGTTCCAAAGTACATAGGCAACCATTATGGTACTTTAATAAAGAAGAGTTTTCAAAAGATTACTAAAATGTTGCTTGTGAAAGATTTAAGAATGACCACAGTTTATGCGCTGCAAATTGTTCAAAAGCTACCCAGCCATCTTCATAGTGTTAAGCATTGGAGCTTTATTTTTTACAAAATGAATAAATTTTCACAGGTCGCAGACAGGTCCACTGCACAAGCTGTCTTTTCAGTACAGCGCTCGTTCAAATGACACTCGAGAGACAATGATTGAAGATAGGACACATGCTCATGCTGATCATGTTGGGCATATTGCTGATCGACAAACCACTTGGGCTGTCGGTGTATTAAAGGGCATTACTGCTGGCCATAAGTATGTTACGTGTATCTCATGAATATGTAACCATGACAATGCAGTTTTTAATACCAATGTAAGCAGTGGTGGGATTCAAATTTTTTGTCAGCTGGTTCTATCACAAAGGCCATATTTTCAGCCAGTTCTGTTACAAAAAGTCCATTGACAGTAACCAGTAATTCAGCCGATTCTGTTACAAAAATCCATTGACAGTAACCAGTAATGCTAACCAGTCGGTTTTGTTACAAAAAGTCCATTGACAGTAACCAGTAATGCTAACCGGTTTGCTGGTCTCATAAAATTTCGGTTCTATAGAACTGGTGCGAACCGGCTAAATCCCACCACTGATTGTAAGGTTATGCTTTTAACATTGAAATATATACCTATAAACAATTTGCAAGTGGTCTTTGCATGTGTAAGTGTTTAAAATGAGCCTGCATTTTATGCTTTTAATCGAAATTCGTTGTATTTTAATGACATTCAAAATCCTTATCTTGTTCTTAGCAATTTTAAATTTTGTCTCCACATATTGACATTTTAGGTCTAATCCAATAAATACAGGCTATGGATAAATACAACAAAACATAACACATGGAATTGCTATTGTTACAGGCCCACGATGAACAAGCAACTGAAAGATGTAGTGTGCTTCCATTCTTCCTCATTTTACAACACTTCTAGTGTTCTACAATTGGATTTATTTGAACCTCCAATGTCTCAGGTATTTATGTAATGAATTGCTTTTTAATTTTGGACTAGTGAGATGTAATTATTGGCCCCATTTTCAAGTGGACTGTATGCATTGGGTTTGCTGTATTTCTCTGGCCTTTTTCACAGATTTAGGATTATGCAATTTTAATTCTCTCCATGTGATAAACAGAAACTGTTTTCACTTATGGACCCTGCATTTCACATTTAGTAAATCAATCAATAAATTCCAAACATATCAGTAATGTGTCAAGCAAGTAAAACGTCAATTTTAGGCTTACAAAATCAAATGCTGCATGTTAAAATTTGCCAATGTTACCAAACTCATTTAAATTCACAAAACTTTTTTTTTTCATTTACATCAACAGTTTTGCAGATCCATAATACGGTCTTAGGGGTCCATGAATGCAAAAAATTTTACAAGATATTTCAGCTTTCAAATTGAAATGGAGTAACTAGGAGTATCGACAAATTTATGAAATAGTGTCCACAACTACAAAACCAGTGATCTAATTTGTACCTTTTTTGATCAACATCATATTTTTACATGTTACCCTGTCTTATTAATCAACATTTGTCAGGCAGCATCATAGGACACATGATTTACCCAATCTCTGACATACAGACACTTCCCCCTTACACCACTGTACTGTACATTTTGCTCATTGAAATTGTTTGAGTAGGACTTCCGTTGTTAGACAAACTGCCTTTAATTTGTAACGCAACATGGGTTTAAATTAATCAACTTCTAACGTACTTTTTTGTAAAGTATGATTTGTTGAATGAATTGTCAATTTTTAAACTCTTAATTTCACAATTATGAAGTTTGGTCAGTTTATGATGACACTTTTAGTACAGAAAGTTCAATGCCAAAACAATACAAAACACACTTCACCATGTCTTCTTGTGTCGGGGGGGGGGTATGTTACCCAACTCATTTAAATTCACAAAACTTTTTTTTCATTTACATCAACAGTTTTGCAGATCCATAAGATGGTCTTAGGGGTCCATGAATGCATTTTTTTGGATGTTTGAGCTTTTAAATGGCGTAACTGTATGTACAAATTAATGATATAGGGTCCAAACACAAAATCCATGATCTAATTTGTACCTTTTTTGATCAACATCATATTTTTACATGTTAGGGGGGGGGGTATAATACTTTCAAAGCGAAAACACTAAATCAGTTGCTGTATTTTTATTGTTTTACAAAACGAATGCATTTCTCTTTTATAATCATCTCTAGTGTCTTATTCAAATAGAAGGGGGGGGGGATACTTTCAAAGTGAAAACACTAAATCAGTTGCTGTATTTTTATTGTTTTACAAAACAAATGCATTTCTCTTTTATAATCATCTCTAGTGTCTTATTCAAATAGAATCCAAAGGACATGTTAAGTACATGGGCTATTTATTCAACAGCATGTACTGATGACAACTAATGCATGTGAAGTTCAGTATTGACAGCAGAATTGTTGTATCCCTATCAATGAGTGGGGATTTTTACCTCGTGACATGTGACGCATGTAACAGTCAGAATGCATCTATTTTATTGCCAATATGTATCGGTTTTTCAGGGTTTATAGTATATAACTACTATTTGAGTTTTAATGGCTGATATTGTATTTTTTTGGCATTTGCTGTTTCATTTTTTTCTCTTTTAACACTTAAATACACTAAGTTTGTATTCGGCCTTGGTCAGAGAGTATAGTAAGTTCGAGCAAAATTAATCAATTGCCACATTACCAGGCAGCAACCTGCCCAAAACTAATTAATTACCATGACTAATCTATACTAATTTTTGAACTTTCACATCTGGTATAAATATTGATTTGTTTAGTTTAATACAATGACTGTTAGCTCCAAAAATGAAACTACATGTTGTAATTTGTGTAGAAAGCATACAGCTTATTGTACCTAGCTCAGAAACAAAACCACATTTTGAAAATGGCTGGTATGAGACACAATGTAAAGTGTTCTGATAAATATGTACTCGTCAAAATAGCAACTTGTGAAATAAATGTTTTTTATTGTTCCCTATTTCTGTTGTTACAAGTAGTTCTGTATTTCATTGTTCAACTTGAGATTAAATTTTGTTTTGTAATATTAAATTCGATCTTTTACAAGACTTCAGTGGATTTAAATGGTGTAAATCAGTGGTTGTCAAACTTTTTTATTGTCGGGGCCAAATGGTGTTTTTTAAGTGTGTAGGGAGCCGCAAAAAAACGACACCTTGAGAACATCACTAAAGAAGATGACTTTGAAAGCTAAAATAGCAACGTTTGGTGGTTTTCTGAGGACTGGTGCGAGCCACAAAATAGGTAGTTGGGAGCCGCATGCGGCCCCGAAAACCGAGTTTGAGAACCAGTGGTGTAAATGCTTGAACAATAAAGCATGTCACTTTTGCATCTATTCCAGCCATTATTTTCATCATTAAATTTATTAGTCAATTCTATAAATATGATTACCAAAAACAAACTATTGCCACTTGGCAATATTGACATATGTCCTGTTGTTTTGCAGTGCGTTCGTTGGGTGGATGAGGCCAAGTTAAACCAGATGAGGCGAGACGGTATACGCTACTCCCGAGTCAAGCTCTACGACAACGACATATACTTTATCCCTCGAAATGTGATCCACCAATTCCGTACAGTTTCTTCTTCCACGAGTATAGCATGGCACATGAGACTGAAGGGCCTACATGGGGAACCAACATACATTAAACCCTAAATGATGATCATTAAAGCATGTACACCTACAAAATGCAAATGGTCTCCATTGAAACATACCCGTTAGCAAGCCGTGGACGCAACAATTGCTTACAACTCTTTAAGGTGTACAGTGTGAGGTATTTACTATTTAAATGTGTTTCCTGTGTTCACACATGGGCAGAAGTGGCTGTGTTGCTAACACGTTAGTTTTTTTTATTCAAAGCAATAAGTTTTTCTGATGTTGTTCTCAGGATAATTTAAAGTGGGTAAATTTGTCAGGGAAATAACAACTGGTATACTGGGTAAAACAACTTTTTTAATTCAACTAAGATAAAACTGCTTTTAAAATTCCTAATAAATATGGCACCTTTGTTTGTGAAACAGGTTTTAGTCATGTTGGTGTTCTTAAAAGTAGGTTCTGTGTCATGCCATTAGCTTAGGTGACACATTGTTTTTTGTGCTAAAAAGCAATAAAATAATGTTTGTACTTTACAAAATGTATTTGTTAAACAATGGGCATCTCTACAAATGGGAATTAACAGCAAGAACTTGCCTATTGTTTGAAAAAACACAACGTTGACCTTCGAAATTTTCACTACAAATTCCGTATGCATTTCCAAAACAGCTGTTAATCAAGTTATCAAGCATAAACCTGTTTTTGGAATGTCTTACATTTTTTTGTGGTCGTGTTTAACAAATGAAACTTTCCAACACAAAATAACTTCGCAAGTTCCAAATTTGTCACTGATTTACTGCATCTTTTTCACCCTGATTTGGGAGCAAATTTTTCACCCAGACTGAAATCAAGCAAACGTTTCATGGCCATTGCCCATATGTGTTGCACAGTATTTTTTTCTGTTCGTTGGCATTTTATGTTTCCATTGCACTATTGTTTTGTTTTTCAATTATATGTGTCCTGTTGCGAGCATCGGTCAAAAGGGTTAGATTTTAAAAACGTCGTACAACATAAAATTAAATTAGTTTTGTTATTATTCCAACAGCCCAATTCAAAAGCATCTCATTTTTTGTTCCAACTTTTTACAATATTAAACCTTGTTTTATATTCTTATCGTACCATAAAAACATTCAATTTCGATTAATTGTAACAATTTTGCCAATGTTTTTTTAAAGTATTTTTGGCATGACATTCTTAATTGCTCTTGGACAATAGATTTAGAAATTGGGGACAAAAAATGAACTGATCTTTTTGGTTTAGCTTTTTTTTTGTCATCCATGTATTTGACACTAAAATTGTTTAATTGTTATTTTTTCATTTTGGTTGGCCCTTACATGATTTTACCCAAATTTAGTTTTCAAGTATGTTGCAAAGTTGCAATGCTTTGGTGGATTTATTTGACCCAATGCTACCAGAACACAATTCAAATTAAATAATTTTAAGATCAAAGAATTTTCATCTGTTAAAACAGTTTTAAAGTAAAATGTTCCTGTCAATTTTTCCTTTTTATTTTGTGCTCCCTGATAAATTTTAGTTGAACTAATGGTATAAAAGCAGCAAAAATCCAGGTGCTATTACAGCACAAATACTAACTGGAGATTTATTTTCTAGGACATCCACCAGTCGTTCTTATTTACGTTCTGTGCTCAGTGTAAAAACACTGTGGTTTTCATTTGTCACTTTTTTGTCCGTTCTTAAAATTTGTTCTGTTACTTTTGAGTGGTCGATAGTAAAACTAGGAGCATATTTTTAAACAAAAAATATCTGCAAGCAGTTAAAAAATGTGATTATTGGCTTCAAACCTTTTAAACAACCAACCAATTTAGTTAAGAAGTTGTACATACCCTTTTGTTCCTGGGTTTTACATATTTTCTTTTTATGTGTAGTTTTATCACCCTATTGTACATTTTGTTGCGCTTCACAGCTAAAAAAGTCGCCGGGGGGGGGGGGGGGGGGAAATGTGTGTGTGTGTGCGTTGATTTGTGTCTTTCTTCATTTGACGGTATTAGTGCTTTTTGTGTGCTGGAGTTCATTTTAACCTGATGCCAAAAAGTGTTGGCTATTTATCTGTTTCGAAAACTGCTCAATAGTAGCATTTACCACAGTTTAACATTTTCCTAACACAACCATGCTCTACATAAAGCTAATATTCAATGCCCTTGGTTGTATGGCACCTCAGGTTGGCCTATAATCTACATTTGTGTAGTTCCCTAATTTTGTCAACATAATAATGTATATCTTGGCATGAGTTTTCGCTTAACACAGCAGTATCCTTTTTGTACACTTTTATATATGGTGCTATCAAACGTTTAAACCCACCTGAACAACGCAAGAATTTTATGATCTTCACCCAATGCCCAGTTGAAGCTGTTCTAGCAATTCCTTAATCAGCAACCCTGACACAAACGTACTGCTGCCTGTTCGGGTGCTCCTCTAAAGATGTACAAATGTATTTTTATACTGTCCAACTTTTGACTGTGTTTTTGACAATCATCTGAAATAGGTCTAGGAGCCTGAATGCCCCAACTCTAAAGGGTTACAGCCATAAGTAACCCATGCTCGCTGACCTTTTTGTACAAAAGCAAAATATTAGTCTGTAGTTGGTCTCTTCCCCTGCGGACGACCATCTTTTGTCTAAGATGTTTTATTTTGCTCGTCAACAAACTTCAAAAATATATTGTACACATGATAATCCCGTGGTGTTCATTTTCGCCAGTGCAGATTGGTGAAATCAGGTGTTACATGAAAATAGTGGTTTAAATTGCATTCTACACTCAAATGGAAAGATGACTATTTTCTCATAAATGCAGAAACAAAGTTCTTGCAACTTATTGATTTATAAATCCCAATTGTTAAAAGCGGGGGGGGGGGGGTTTAAATTGCATTCTACACTCAAATGGAAAGATGACTATTTTCTCCTAAATGCAGAAACAAAGTTCTTGCGACTTATTGATTTATAAATCCCAATTGTTAAAAGCATTGACTTTGATTAAATATGTCATTGGGTAACATAAATAATGAACAAAAAATAACATAGCAAAGGTATTGCACAAATTGTAAAATTGATATGAACTGAAGTGTGTTGAGAATCATTAAGTCATTGCATCCATCTCAAGTTTAGCTCTTTCCATTTCATGCATGAAATCATAAAACTGAGAAAGACTCATTTCAAGAAGAACATTTTCTGTTGAAGTTCCTTTGGCAACAACCAGTTTTAACTGAAAGAATGAAAACAAAATTGCTTCATAAATTAACAAAGGCAAAAAATTACTCTTTTATATGAAAAACAAGGTGCCATTTTATTCTGCCCTATACTGTTTTGAACAGTCTTTAAAAAACAACAAATAAAATATATTGATACAGTGGTTTTTGATTGCAGATTTTTCGAAATTTTGTTTCATTTAAGAGGTAGCAAATGTAAAAAAAAGACATTTTTTTGACATTTTCAATGCATTTGGTATGTATTCTGTTCCAGTATAAAATTGAAACAATAATTGTCATTTAAAATTCATGGCGGACACAAAACACTAAGATTTAAGCTGTTGCTGCCAGGCATAATATCAAATTTACAGAGCTCTTCTGGCAATTGCATTTTTATACCACTGTTTCGACAGCCTATACAGGCCCTTCATCACGGTATATAACAATGAATAAAAAATAGTAGTACAGTGCACAATAAACACTGTACTAAACACCATATTTCAGTTTACCTGAATAAAACAAGTTCCAACCCGGCGTAGTTCGCTGCTGGATGCGGTAACACCAAACTTCCACTCCATGTCAACTAGTCGTTTTGCTAAAAGTTCAGCTGGATTTATTTCTGCACGGGTCTCTAGGTTTTTCTTCCATGCTTGGCAAAATTGGGAACCCCGTTTTGCATTAATTTGTAACAATTGCAAGTCACTGTAAAGTTGACCGCTGGTTAATTTTGACTGTGATGCCTCTGTAAAAGATGTAAAGCATATAAAATGATACATTTTCCCACCAAATTTTAAATCAACTTTTAACATAAATAAAAAACTTCACAAATATAATTTTGTTAAAATGACATTACTTTTACCATCTTACCTTGGGACAAAATTAAAAGCATTTTAAACATTTCTTTGACATTTTCAACAGCAATCCCATGGTCATTGGAATATGTATTAAGTAGATTATTAAGTTCCTCCTTTAAATCAGTATCTCCAAGAAAAACAAATACATAATCGACAAGCTGGGAATATTGCTGAAACAAAGATATCATGGTAAATTAATCACAATATTAGAAAGTATATAACCTTATTAAACAGTTGGTTTTACCTGAGATGTGAGACCATTCAGTTCCTTAGCTTGGGCAAAAAAATCTTCTGGCGGTTGGCCCTGGCAAAAATTGAACGTTTTCGTCTTTTCACTGGTCATTTGAGCAATTTAATTAGTATTTACATTAATTATATCTTTGGTAACTGGTAATATATGGAGTTCTGGCAAAAAATTCTGTTTTGGAAAAAATATCAATTTCCATGAAACTGTGCTTATTCTACCGTGACCGTTCGGCATGAGTGATTTCTTTTTTCCCGAAAAAATGGTCATGCGTGACCGACTAAAACTTCCTTTATCGTAGCTCGTACTCGTAGGTTTTTCGCATTAAGCTGTCGGTTTTTCATTTTTTTGCAGTTCTGACTGGAATTTTACTTTCAGATATTTTCTAAACCACATGTCAAATGCGTTTGGCCATTTACAGCTATGCTAATTGATTTATTCCTTCAATGCAAATATATTATCATATGATGTGGTTTCAGTGGGCTGTTTTGTTGAAATGCGTTTTTCATTTTTCTGCTATAGGTTACATATTTTTTACTTGTGCTTAACATATGCAACCAATGAAGGCAGCTAAAAGTATTAGACATATTTTAGTTTTTGTGTCAAATGCTGTAAAGCAAAATTTGTTGTTTTAGTTCGTTAAACTTAGCTTCATGTGATTAACAATTGGTCTCTGAAACAATTTTGTTCTTGCTATGTATAAATTAAATGTTGATTAAAAGACTGCTAAGCTTTCATCCCAAAACAATGTACATTACAATTTGGGGGGGGGGGAAATGCTGTAAAGCAGAATTTGTTGTTTTAGTTCGTTAAACTTAGCTTCATG
Source organism: Phallusia mammillata (assembly GCA_003260075.1). Taxonomy (NCBI): domain Eukaryota; kingdom Metazoa; phylum Chordata; class Ascidiacea; order Phlebobranchia; family Ascidiidae; genus Phallusia; species Phallusia mammillata. The sequence goes on from QLIY01000301.1 coordinate 118,013, forward strand.
TGATCAACAATTGGTCTCTGAAACCATTATGTTCTTGCTACCTATGTATAAATTGAAAATTGAATAAAAGACTGCTAAGCTTTCATCCCAAAACAATGTACATTACAATTTGTCTAAAACATGTAAATGTTTCTCATGAGACTCAAGGGATATCTTGAGGTGAATCCTGGTTTGTCAAAGACAGGCACTTACAGAAGACGTTTTTCTCATTAATGGAGTCACAAACCTTATTTACAGCTCAGTAAAACTTTTTATTCACTAACTTACAGCACAGATTCATGTTTACCTGAAGAACAACGCACACAGCAACAATAACTTTTGGTGTTATTTTATAATGTAGTGGCATCACCTATTACCCCGTTTAGAATTGAGCAAATAAATTGTAAAAACTTGTACCTCTATTGCCTATAAGGGTTCAGATATTCATCTATAAACTCCTTAAGGACTGACAGTCTCATATCAATCTGATTCCTATATCAAATCCTAAAAAGTATGAAATCTGAACAAATAATTATCCGTCTAAATTTGACTTCTTGCTTCAAGCCCATGTTGCCTGTTTAATTATACAGTGGAATTATTTATTCACATGAGCTTTTAAATGTCAGAAAACTGGTGTTTGGTTGAAATGTAGACAGACTGTGTGCCTGTTGTCAATACAGCAATAAGAACAAATATTAAACTTGCAGTGACTAAGTTTTTGAATATCATTGGTTAATTTTGTGAGGTTATTGTTGTTTGATGGGGCATCTGCTTATGACAATTTGTGTTTTGTATTGTTTTATCTGATCAGAAAACATTGCAAAATGGTTAAAAGAATCATACTGTAATTCCTTGGTTGCCTATTGGCTAAAATGTGGTTACTCAAATTAATTTTAACTGTGCAGGGTTATTCTGAATGGATGGTATATCCTTGGTACTTGTTGCATATTTCTAAGATGTGGTTAATATGGTTACTAAAAAATCATTTTCATTGTGCAGGGTTAATTTTGAATGGAAGATATATCTAAATAAAGTTACTAAACACAAGGCTTTTGTCTGTAACTTTTTCCTTGTACAATGGGAGAGTTTGTGTTGCCCAAAGTAAAAGCCAAGTACTCCTATCAGAGGCAAAATGAAGATGAATTGACTTTTGGCAAGGGAGCTATCATTCAGGTGCTCTTGATACATATTTTTGCAGATAAATTACTGGTTTTACCATTTCTTATAATAATAGACAATAACTGTGGTCATCATTTGCTTGATCACTTAAATTAACTTGTAAATGTGTTGACAAATTTTGCCCAAGATAATTAAGATTAGTTGTTGTTTGTAATGTTCAACCCTGTCGGCCCAACATTTACCCCACTAGCCCCCCAAAATGGGTCTATTTTGTAAACAATGTCAGAATTGAATGAAATTTACATAGCTTGTGGAGTGTGCCATTTGTAGGTGTAGAATGTTGTGTTCAACCCTGTCGCCCCAACATTTATCCCACTAGCCCCCCAAAATAGTTCAGTTTTTTAAACAATGTATGAATTAAATGAAATTTGGACAGTTTGTAGAGTGTACCATTTGTAGGTGTTGATTGTTGTGTTAAACTTTGTAGTACCTATCATTTACTCCACTAGACTCCTACAGTCATGTACAATTAACCAATAATAGGAGCTGATTGTTGTGTTTTAGCCTATTTTCTCACTATATTTAATACTCAGATAGTCATAAAATAGAAAAACCTTCAAAAATGTATGAATGGAGTGAATTTAAATAGTCTTTACTCCATATAGCATATTTATTTATGCACAGTACCAATCACTGTGTTTGACGATACAATGCCAAACTCTCTCATTGTTATCTCTTGAAATGCATTATTTACAACTTTGCATGTGTGGGGGGGGGGGGGGGGGGGGGGGGGGGGGGGGGGGGGGGGGGGGGGGGGGGGGGGGGGGGGGGGGGGGTAATGTATGTTAAGAAAAATGTCACAGTGTATGTGCAATGGCAATATGTGCTAAGCCACCCTTGGGGGGGGGGGGGGGGGGGGGGGGGGGGGGGGGGGGGGGGGGGGGGGGGGGGGGGGGGGGGGGGGGGGGGGGGGGGGGGGGGGTTGTAACTTTCATTTCATATTTGCAGTTGACAACAAAAGATGATGGTGGATGGTATGAGGGAAAATACAATGGTAAAGTTGGATGGTTCCCTAGCAACTTTGTCAAGGAAATTAAAAAATCTGCCGGTAAGCTTCCTAAAACTTTAGTTTAACTGGGCTGTTAAACAGTAAAAAACGACCCAAAAAAATTTGCATGTGCTATATTTTAGGTTCCTTTCTTTTGGTTTAAATTTTTTGTGCTGTAACCAATATGAACTATTGAAAAGGTTTCAATATTTGGTTAGATTATTGTGTCATGTGTTATCCATTTTGAAAAAGCTGTTATGGACTAAATGCTGAACGAATCTGTTGTCTCATGGACGGTAAAGGACACATGAAGGTTATAACATATACATGTCATGCTGGCTAAAAGGTTTACATGGCAAAACAGATAGACAGGGAAAAATGTTCAACGCATCTAAATGTTTGATCCAAACAATTTTATGACCTCATAAATCAAGAAAATTAGGCTTCATGGTCTGTGCACTGTACCAACTAAAAATATTTTGTTAAAAGTTCTGTGTATAAGTAAACTACTTTTTTGATGAAATACAGTAAACCTTGGTTAATCTGAAACCATTCGCACCCCAACAAATTGTCCGGATTATGTAAAGATCCATATCAACCGATGTCAATCAGTTCAAGCCTTACAACATTAAAAATCATTTGTACCTCCAGTTTTGTCCCAATTAGGAGAAGATCTGAATTAACCAACTCCGGTTTAACGAAGGTTTACTATGCAAATTTTGCAGTGGTTTAGCTTTTATTGATGTTTTTACATAATACTCCCTTCTCCCTCAATTTTGCAAAGCTACAGGGGACCTTGTATCCCTTGAGACCAGTTTTACGGCATAGCATTAACCTACTCTGGTCTGAATGTTATCTAATGCCCTTTAATAATTTTAGCTGACCGATCGAATAGTCCAGCCACATCACAAAAACAAGTTGTAAAAAAAGAGGATGTCGCACAGTCCCAAGAGACCAAGAGAGAGTTTTACCAGCAGGTACAGTGTTAAAAATGATGTGATTTAAACTTGGTACTACAGATAGTAAAGTTTAGTTTTTTTACCCTCTTTGTATTCTGACCCTGTGCATAACAATAAAAATTTTACATGATGTAAAACTAATTTTTTTACTAATTTTTTAATTTTTTTTAGCCAAATTTTACACCTGGAATGAAAAACTAAATAGTCGTCTTTTTAAATAAACCTGTGACAAGCTTTTGTTTACAACTTTAGCCAAAATGCTTCCACTTTTGCTGAAACTGTTAGTTTGTCCCATTATGACAAAACAAATAGACAAAATTGTAAATACGTCTGTGACATCTTTTGAAAAAGGGCAAAAATTACAAATAGTGCACTGGTTAAGAATCACACTTTTATTAGATAGAAAAAAAAACATTTACGTACCCAAAGAACCCAGTAAATACTGATTATAACAAATCCAATGTGTATTGTAGACAGCCCTGAAGATATATATAAATAACTTGCGCTTAAACTTTACTATTAACTTTGTTTTATTTTGAAGGTGTTAAAAAACTTTCTTGAGACTGAATGGCAGCACGTTAGAGAAATTCAAAACCTGCTGAAGATATATTTGCAACCAATGAGTGGTCAGAATGATGTACTTTCCACAAAAGATTTCCATTTGTTGTGTGGAAATCTTGAGGAGATTTATAACTTTCAGAACAAGTTTATCCAAGAAATTGAAGAATGCTCAAAGTAGGTTTTTTGAGTTTAATGTATTGGTTTGGTAGTAGTGATGGGATGAGTACCCGGTACTCGGTATCGACGGTATCGAATGATTTCAGTGGTATCGTACTCGGTAAATATTTTGTCTCAGCTTTCGATGGGGGGGGGGGGGGGGGGGGGGGGGGGGGGGGGGGGGGGGGGGGGGGGGGGGGGGGGGGGGGGGGGGGGGGGGGGGGGGGTAGCACAAAATTGGAAAAAAGTTCCGCCAGTTTATGTATACCTTTTTCGCTATCATGTGGAGATTACATTTTTCGGCATGCGTGTGTGTGCACCTGTACCCCGGCCATGGCACATAAATCAGCCAGTGATATACTAGTACAATACTACAGGGGGGGGGGTACATTTTTCGGCATGCGTGTGTGTGCACCTGTACCACGGCCATGGCACATAAATCAGCCAGTGATATACTAGTACAATACTACACTTAAGTACTCGGTAATCGTACTCAGTATCGAAGGTATATACATGTGGTACTCGTACTCGGTATCGATACTCGCTTCAAAACCTGGTATCGTCCCCCCATCACTATTTGGTAGTGCTAATAATAGTATGGAATCTAGTTCTGTTTCTTATATACTCTTGAACCTTGCCTTGTATTTTCAAAAATAGATTTTATTTCAAAAATAGATTTAAAAGTTATTTTTAACCATGTAAACAGCATGGTCCAATTAGTGGTTGGCAAGCCTGGACAAGTTATAACAGGACTGGACGAATATTGTCCAGATTGCCAAAAAGTGCTATAATGTTTGTTATAAGTAGGAATGGATAGATAATACTGTGCATATTCCGGTGGCTATATTTAAAGTATATAGTTTGCTTATGACTGGTATTTTAAACATATATATGCCAACAACTGTAGTGTTGAGTAACTGCATCAAAGAATAAACTGATAAAATAGCACATACAACACTATTGATGGGAGTTGGTTTTGTCTTTGGATTTGGTTGCGCCTATCCACCGTTTGATTTGAGACTTGAATTCTGCTTTGTCACTTTTTTCCACATTTGTACTCTTCAAGTTTGTGTGCTTTGTGTAGCTTTTTTATCTACCCTTAAAGTGGTGGTGCATGTTTACTTATGATTTATGACTTGACTTGGAGATACAAATGCTGTGTAGGTGCATAAAAATAACCTAAGGTTACTTAGGCAAACAGTCTGCAATACTTTATGTTACTCGTCTGAATTTTTTCTAGAACAGTGCTACTTTACTGATTAAAGTCATGCTTGGTGTAGCTTGTGTCATATCATGAACCACTATTGACGTAAAATAGCAGTCTCTATGCATACTTTGTGTCTGCAGTTGTAAAATTTTTAAGGAGTCATTTCATGATGCTGGACACATCACATGTACAGCAACCTACATATAATGGTCACAATAATGTTGTGCAAAACTGACCAGTTTTGGGCATGATATTGTGGATCCGCCTTTATTATGGGTCACATTTCTTGAAGGCGACACAAATTGCCTTTGTCTGTATTTTTTTTTACTTTTTCATTTTTCCTTGTTTCTGTCCAGTTTGGACAGTATTGTTTTCTGTCTAGTTTGTTTCAACCATATGGTCAAGAGAGAGTGCTTCAAACTAGTTTAAACTTCCAAACCTGTTTGTTAGTTATCAGATGATGATCCTTCCAAAGTTTAACCCAGGATGACCCAGTGGTTCACCCACAAGGGGGGGGGGTCAGCAACCTCAGACAATGGTCAGAATAATGTTGCGCGGTATATACTGACTAGTTTTGGCATGATATTGTGGATCCGCCTTTATTATGGGTCCCATTTCTAGAAGGCGACACAAATTGCCTTAGTCAATATTTTTTTTTTACTTTTTCATTTTTCCTTGTTTCTGTCCAGTTAGGACAGTATTGTTTTCTGTCTGGTTTGTTCCAAGGGGGGGGGGTGGTCAAGAAAGAGTGCTTCAAACTAGTTTAAACTTCCAAACTTGTTTGTTAGTTGTCCGATGTTGATCCTTCCAAAGTTTAACCCAGGATGACCCAGTGGTTCACCCACAACCCTTTAAAAATGATTTTTTTAATGGCTATACTTACTTAAGTACATGATCCAGGGTTATCATTTTAATTTATGACAAATCCTTACTCGTCCTAAACTTTTTTTTATGTTTGTCCAATAGCGAATCCATCGCAGACCTGTATATGGTTGTGACTTGGCAATTGCCGACCCTTGATCTTAAACATGGCTTTGAATGGAATTTAGAACACTGCTTTTTCACGTAGGTTGCCTTATGTCCAGCAGCACGTTGGTCAAAGTTTTGAGAAGAGCAGCGATAAGTTTGACACCTTGTTTAACGAATATTGTGGGAACCACCCAACTGCAGTGCATGTCCTACAAACCCACCGGGACTCACTATCTAAGTAAGTTTCTCTGCATCAGACAATAATATGGCAATATTTATATTATATATATATAACTTGTGGAGCAATGATGTATATCAGTGCTCTTCAACCTTTTTAGTGGCACGGAACCATTAAGGTGCTTTGTTCAACTTTGCGGGACCACCTTTATAAAATAAACGATTAAACGATTCACTGAAAAGCCTGTATGCAGTGGTGGGATTCAGCCAGTTCGCACCGGTTCTATAGAACCGTCTTACGAAATTTTACGAGATCAGCGAACCGGTTAGCATTACTGGTTACTGTCAATCGACTTTTTGTAACAGACCCGGCTGAAAAATATGACTTTTGTGATAGAACCGGTAACAATAAAATAATTTTCATGAATGTAATGCAAGTAGGCTGCATTAAAGAAAAAAAGATGCATTTTTACTTGACATACCCCAAGCACATCATAAAGGTTGACTTCAATTAAATGATTCACTGAAACACATTGGCATGCTATTTGGATCGGTCGTTTCTACATTTATCTTGCAAGTTAGCTAGAGACTAGGATGTATCAAGGTTATATTTATTACGCCACAATTGATCAATGGTGTGACAAAGGTTAACTAGATGGTATAGGCGTTGTTCGAAAACAATGATATTATTAATCAGTCGTGTTTGAATTGCTACACCAAACCGCTGCGAATTCTCGCGCAACCCTTAAAGTGCACGGAACCCTTGAAAGAGTTGTACGGAACCCTAGGGTTCTGAAGATTCCCGGTTGAAGAACTCTGATGTATATCTAACACATCCCAAATGGCCAAATTGCATTAAATTAAAAAGTTAATGGGGGGGGGGCGGTTGAAGAGCTCTGATGAAAATCTAACACATCCCAAATGGCCAAATTGCATTAAATTAAAAAGTTAATGGAAGGAAGCATATTACTTTTTTGTTTTCCATTTCTTCTTCTATGTTTGGAAATTATAACAATAGTCTAGTCTCTAAGATATACTGTGGTTAGACCTGCCCAAATTTCGTAATCCCAATGTAGTGATTCTAAACTGTTTGTTGTGTCGGTATGTATACATGTCCATAACTACAAAAATCCTAAAAATCCCACGATGAGCAAAGCTTGCTCCAAACTGGACATTATAATCAAAAGAATAGTTTTTCAAATGTGCATTATATTGACAAATGCCCGTAAAATGCATGTGATCCTATGTCTAACTTGGTTGTTTGTTCATTTTAGGATAAGTCTTTCTTATTTGAAAGAAAATTTCATACAATTGGTACTTTCACAGGTATATGGAAGGGAAAGGTGCCACAAGCCCTGCCAGTGTATTTTTGACCTCAAATCTGAGCAAACCTTTCAAAAGGCTTGAGCAGTATCCGAATATTTTGCGAGAGTTAGAAAGACACATTCAGGTATCCTAGTGTAAATGTAACTAAAAATTAATCGGAATGTTGCTTATCTAGTTGATCTAACTTTGTAAATAGCAACATGATTTTTTAATGTAATGAACTATTTCTCAGTTTTGAAATACTTTAGTGTACAAACCACCTTTAGTGACAAAAAACTTTAACACATGATTATTTTGAAGGAAAACCATCCAGACAGACCTCATCTTACAAAGTCAATTTCACTATTTGAAAAAATTCAGGTAGGCACCACTCTATTGTGCATGAGAATTCCATCAGGCATCGAAAAAGCTACAACTTGTGTATATATAGTTTACTTGGATTAAACCCCTAATCGAATCCTGTTGTGTGTTTGATCCCCTTGTGGATGTGTAGAAGTGTGTATATGAATGGTATAAATGCCTATATGCAGTGGTGGGATTCAGTCGGTTCGCACTGGTTCTATAGAACCGTCTTACGAAATTTTATGAGATCAGCGAACCGGTTAGCATTACTGGTTACTGTACCGGTTCTATAGAACCGTCTGAAATTTTATGAGATCAGCGAACCGGTTAGCATTACTGGTTACTGTCTCAAAATCGACTTTTTGTAACAGACCCAGCTGAAAAATATGACTTTTGTGATAGAACCGGCTGACAAAAAAGTTGAATGTCACTACTGCCTGTATGTGTGCTTTAAAAAACGTTTGTTTACTGGCATGTTTGTTTTGTCAAATGAATTTTGCAAGGTTTGTAACCTCAAATAGCATCTAAGCAGTAGTGTTTGTATTTTAGCTTGTGTGTCAAGACACAAGAAAGCGAAAGGAGTCGGAACGACACATCCTCTCCAGCACAATACAGGGATGGGAAGGGGAACCTTTGTCCACGCTCGGAAAAGTACTTTACATGTCATCAGCTGTTTGCATCATTGGAAAGGAGGTAATGTCTTCATGAAGATTCGATAACAAAGTTTTTTTGCATTTTTTAGTGTGTTACAAAGTCAAGGGCAAAAATATTTTTACTGCAATAAAAGCAGTGGTTCTCAACCTTTTTTATTGTCGGGGCCAAATGATAGTCTTTTAAGTGTGTAGGGAGGCGCATAAAAACGAAACATTGAGAAAACACTAAAGATTATTACTTTGAACGCTAAAATAGCAATGTTTGGTGGTTTTCCGAGGTCTGGTGCAAGCCGCAAAATAAGCATGTGGTCCTTGAGAGCCACAGTTAAGAATCACTAAATAAGAGAAAAACAAAATATACAGATCACTACAGTCTTTTACTCAATCGGAAATGTTTGCCATTAGTTTTTTTCTTTGGATAAACAAACAAAATTATGAAAAAGTGTGTTTTCTTTAGATATAGCGTTTTTTCAGCCTTATTGTAAACGTACACAATGGTCATTCAAAAGCTGATAGTTAATTTTCTGGTGTATACTGATAAGGCTAAATAGATAAGAATAGCAAATCTATATAGGTTTTGCTATTTGTATCTGCCTGTCAACATATTAATTCATGCTAGTGTCATGGGGGGGGGGATGTTTTCTGTAGATACAGCGTTTTTTCAGCCTTGCAGTAAACATGTACAATGACCATTCAAAAGCTGATAGTTCATTTTCTAGTTTTGTAAACTGATGGGGCTAACTGCATAATAATAGCAAATCTATATAGGTATTGCTATTTGTATCTGCCTGTCAACATATTAATTCATGCTAGTGTCATTTGCAGAGGAGGATATTAGCTCTGATGGACATTTTAATATAGTTGCATTGTGTACGTAGTTTAATGCACAAAAATATGGTGGTTCAGACCAGAGGTTCCCAACCTTTTTTGATGAATTCCTCCAATAAAATCCGAATTTTTATTCCTCCATAATATATATTGTATAGTAGATGCTAAAGCATACAAAGATCATTTAAAGTCAGATCTTTCAATCAACTTTACAGGTTATATATATTCCCAGTACTTAAGTAAATATCTTCCCTCAAGTTTTAAAATTCCTCCATGGTTGGGAACCACTGGTTTAAAGTACCATTTTTATGCACTGTATCTGTAGGTTAATACATTTTGTTGCCATTTTAACTATGAGCACTGTTAATGTTAAGATTTGCATACTGTGATAATGGTTAGATAATATACATTCTTTCTATCCATCATTAAATTTTCTATGCATTATTTTGATTGTACTGACTGTGTTTATAAGTGGATAGTGGTACATTAAGACGGAAAATAATGTGTCGTCATAGCCTATTTATATTAGTGTGTGACATAAGGGCTCCTCTCAGTTTCCTGTTTCATTGTATAGCAAAACTAGATAGAGATAAATTGAAATACAGTGCAACTGCGCTGGAACCAGTACAGTGAATTGAACAATCTTTTCTAATATTTTGTGTCCTCTAGTAGTTTTTTGTGTTAAATCAATAAAAAAAATTAGACATGTTAAATTGTCCTTTACAAAATTTTTCAATTACGTGATTAATTGACTCAGTAACCCAAAAATTGTTCAGATGTAAAAGATGTTTTCTTTATTTATTTTCTCTAAAAAGTTTGTTGTTAACAATTTAACCCTACCCTTTTTACTTCCTTGTTGTCGCTAAAGTGATTTTAAAGAAATTAAATTTGACACAAGGAAATGGATGAGCTATTTGGGTGTACATGAATTTTAGGATATGACTAACTATTTTAAGCAACTGTTGCTTTAGAACAGTGAAAATTTGGGTATTACCAGAGAGGCACAGGGGTGTTTAAACTTCTATACGACAAAATAAGTTACATATTATACAATGCTGACATAAGTGCCAGTAAATGAACATTGGAACATGTTTCCAAAAATTGTCTAAATATTTGGGTCACAGAAGAAAAAGTGTGGGAACCACTGATTTGATACATTTGCGAGCATTTTTTTAAATCACGATTTATTAATCTCGTTGTGAGAAAATTAACAAGTTGTTTTGGACCCCCTGAAAACGCTTTGCGGACTTCCGGTTAATAACGCTTTAGAGCAACAGATTGCTAATTGATCCAAGTTATAGATGTCTAGTTTTTTTTCTATGGTAGATTAACCCATACAAACTGGCCAATGTTTTTATATCTTATCACATTAAAACACAGTGCTGAAGCATTCATATACAGGTTATTATGAGTCATTACATGCATGTGATGTAATGGCAGTTTTATCGCCACATATTTTATAAAAGTTAATGTACTCACATGTATCACACTATGCAGAGCTTTTTATTTAACAGTATTTAGTACAAATTAATAAGGCCTCAAATTGATAGCTTGGACGAGTATTGAATATCTAAAATAGCACTTCTGGTACCAAATAATCCGTTACTTGTTCAGTCAATCTTTTATCACCTTTTGACCGAATTAGCTAACTCTTTTTCTTCCATAGTAGTTACCAGGGATGGGCCAAAACTGCAAATGTTCTGTTTGGTCGAACAACGAGCATCTCACATGAATGCTTTGAGCTCAGTCGAACACGCTTATTGTGACATCACAAAAAGTAACATATCCACGCTAGTTTTGTAGCTTTCCAAGGTCCCTTGCGTCACAGCGGTATATGAAGCTGTACACACCCCAGAGTATACATTTTTCCACCATTTAACTTGTTAGAAAAATACGGTCGTTTTTGTTCTTGGATACCCTTTTGAACAATATTTTTGTATTTGGCATGAATGTGCAAATTAAATGCTCAGGTCAGCTTGTGCAACTGCTTGGCCAAGCATCGAGCATCAAAAACAGAGTACTTGGGTTCTTGCTCAGCTCAGCCCATTCCTAGTAGTTACGACAAGTCAAAATCATTTATTAGCCCATAATATTTTATCGTGCTTTACTGCATACAGATAGCTGGTCATTTTCGATATCTAAGTTTTTTACATGTGTTTTTCAGGAGAGAAAGGAGCGTCATCTTCTCCTCTTTCCCAATGCTCTTCTTATGCTCTCATCCTCCTCCCGGCTGAGTGATTTCACTTACGAGGGAAAGTTACCCCTTACCGCACTTACAGTTAGAAAATTGGACGACTGTCCCTCATATCAACATGCTTTTGAAGTTGCAGGTATGACAATGTTGAATTTTATCATCTCAAAAAGGTATATTTCTTATGGATGCGTAGAAACTAAAAACATTTTGTTCTGCTATACACTATGCAGGTTATGCTTTTTGTGACTTGTGTTAAGTTTAGTATTTTGAGAATTATGTCCAAATTTCCTTGGTATTAGTACCTTAATTTAACCCTAACAAAGGCCTCTTTTTAGAATTACGGGTCCAAATTTTTGCATCCAATTTTACTGTGTTCTTTGTTTAATTCCCTCATTTAACGAACTAATATGTAGCATAGTTTTGTCTGCTTTGTTGGCAAATTGTTTTTCCTTAGCAAACTTTGATAGAAAATGTTAAAATTTCACGTGTTTTAAAAAACTTTGGGGGGGGGGTCTTTTTTTAAGTGCACAGTAAGTTGGAAATTAGTGCTTTCAATAAAAATGTGAAGTTGGTGGTAATTTTTTTTTTCCAAAAATGTATTTGTGAAGTCTTTTTTTATGGTTACGTTTGCTGTTCGTTTCTAGAAAAAAATCAAACGCAGACTTATGGGTCATGCCTATACATACACTTAGCCCTCAACATTTTTGCATTTGCAGGAAACCTCATCGAAAAGATAATTGTCATCACAAAGTCAGCAGGGGGGGGGGGTGCACATAAAGTTGGAAATTAGTGCTTTCACTGAAAATGTGAATTTGGTTGTAACATTTTTTTTTTTGAAAAATGTATTTGTGAAAAAGAATATTTCACTATTCAATGTATGTGATCCTTAATGCAGCTGCAATAGTGTTTGTAACCTTTTTGTCAGTCGCTTTAAAACTTTTTTGTGTCTATGCCATGGCCTATATTAGGGTTGGCCCGATAATAGTGTAAACAGCGCTGATACTGATACCATATGCAGATACCTGTACAAACTGGAATAAACATATATATGTTGGCCAGTCGTTTCTGTCACAATATTGTGCGAATAGTCACTAGACGCTGATGTTTGGCTTGAATGCCAGTGGATTACAATTTTTTTGCCTGGTTATGTTTGCTGTTCGTTTCTAGAAAAAAATCAAAAAAAGACTTATGGGTCATGCCTTTATATACACTTAGCCCTCAACATCTTTGTACTTGCAGGAAACCTCATCGAAAAGATAATTGTCATCACAAAGTCAGCAGACGAGCAGAGGTCATGGGTTCAAACCCTGGAGGCTCAGTGTGAAAAATATCGCCGACAGTCACTTGCCCCTGTTGCATCACAACCGACCCCTTCACCCATTGTCAAACAAGCCCCAGTTACCCAGATACCCCCACCTCCAAAGGTGGGTTGTGTGATGATTTGTCTATAGATAATATTTGTAATATACACATATTTAATATTTTTCAATCAGCAGCAAAGGCCTGTTGATAACCATGTGTCATTTTAGTAAACTTTTATTAAGTTATAGCTGCAACAGTACACACTGTTTCAACCTTTTCGGTCTCACTGTTTCAACTTATAAGACATAGGCAAGTGTAGCCATCCAACAGCAATCCAGTGGCCATTGTGAACCGGTTTGAACGGCAGCTTATCATTTAATGACTTGATGATTTTACTTTTAAATATGTTGATTTTATAACTCTGCGTAAACAAAATACCAGAACACACAAGCTTACATTAATCCCCATAGCAGTAACCTTAATATTCTAAATCAAGATTGTTTTTGCTTATCTATGAGCCACCCATGTGCATGATAATCTAATAAATATAAAGGTTTGTAAAGAAAAAAACACATTTCAAACCTTTGCTATACCCAATCAAGTTCAAAAAATGACACAAAGACTTTTGACACATAAAATTTTACTGTGTATAAAAGTATACGTAGTTAACATATACACCATTTAACACTGGCAATATTGTATGTTTCCAATACAAAAATAAAAGACATATTATTAATTTCTATGTTTCTTTTATTTTCACAGCATGCCATGCACTCAATGTCTCGAACATCACCAGGGGGGGGGGGGTCACACCCTACCAACAAGGATATTTTTTTCATATAACTTTAACAAGCAGATATTTAATGTTTATCAACCAAAAGCAAAGGCCTGATGATATGTCCATGTCTTTAAGTAATATTTTCAATATTTACACATATTGACCTTTTATGCTAATGGGCTGCATTAAAGAATAACTGCATTTAAGACTCAGAAGGGTTGACCATTGCTTGAATCCCTAGAATTTAGATATTCATTTTGCCTTGTAGCAACATTTTCATTTGATGGACTAAGTCATTTTATTTAAGTAAATAACTCTTAGTGTTTGTTACAGGATCTTTCCCCAAAAAAATTTACATGTGTAATTTTCTGTTTTATTCTGTAAGAATAATTTTCGAAGCAACAGTGTTTCTTAATCAGAATCAGTCAACAATAGTGTTAACATTCGCTGTGACTGATGATAGGATATAAGAGCTGCTGATAATCGTTTTTGGAATCAATCAAATGTCCATAGAAACAAAATATTTTTTTAATATGTTAACATTGAGTAAATATATCCCTTTATTAAAATGCCCATAGTGAATCTATACTGATATTGATAAAATTGTACGTTTTATTTTCACAGCATGCCATGCACTCAATGTCTCGAACATCACCAGCAAGTGTGAATCAAAACCAGTTATCGTCCCGTCAACTTCCCAATCGACAATTGGAACTTATTCATCACATTTCCCCTACAGTTTCACCACCCTTGTCTGTTGGCAATTCAATAGGTACGACCAAATATGACACTAACAGTGTTTAAGTAGGGAATGTCTGAACTACTATAAGGTATCAACAATGCACAGATATTTAAAACATAAATGCAGACTAAGACAACTGGTAATAGATTGTCAATTCACTGCTTAAATACAATCTTTTAAAAAAACGAAAAGGCTTACAAAAATAAGCTACAGACAATGCACACTTTTTCGACCTATATGGTCTCTTTAGTGCAGCTGGTGAAGAAGGTTGGTTGTCTGAGCTAATATAGCCACCCTGCAGCATTTTAGTTTGTTGGGAGTAATAAGCTGAAAATCCATGACTCACCTACTCTGTTCAATGCCACAACTGGACATTAACGACAGAAGAATGTATTGGCTCAATGCTTTTATACCAACAAAATTAGTGATGGGACGAGTACCCGTTACTCGGTAGGGATGGGCCGAGCCGAGCCAGAACCCGAGTACTCGGTACCGAGCATTGCTGTTTTTAATGCTCGGTGCTCGGCCGAGCAGTTGCACAAACTGACCCGAGCGTTAAATTTGCATATTCATGCCCTGCTAACATACGTAACTAGTGTTCTAAAGGGTGTCTATGAACAAAAACGAATGATTTTTCAAATGCACTAGATGGTGGAAAAACGCGTACTTTATGGGCATGTACAGCTTAATAAAACACCACCGGTGACGTAAGAGACCTTGTAGAGCTAAAACGTAGAAAGGGGATTTTTTGTGACGTCATAATGCACCGAGCGTGCTCGGCCGAGCACCGAGCATTAAAGTGAGATGCTCGGTGCTCGACCAAACAGAACATTTGCAGTTTTGGCACATCCCTAGTACTCGGTATCAATGGTATCGAACGATTTCAGTGGTATTGATACTCGTACTCGAATTTTTTTGTCTCAGTTTTCGATACCAACGTGCGAGTACCGAAGGCCGATTTACAGCACAAGAATACGGTCAACTTTATGCCAATATTTGCTTCGGACAGAACAAAATTGGAAAAAAGTTCTGCCAGTTTAGTATATATTTTTCGCTATCACATAGAGATTACACTTTTCGGCATGTGTGTGTGCCCCCCGACCATGGCAGGGGGGGGGGGGGGGGGGGGGGGGGGGGGGGGGGGAAAAACCTGGTATCATTCCATCACTAAACAAAATGTCCCTACTTAAAGTTCAGTTGAAAATATTTGGGGGGGGGGAAAAACCTGGTATTCCCATCACTAAACAAAATGTCCCTACTTAAAGTTCAGTTGAAAATATTTGTAAGAAGCAAGGATACAAAAAATGTTGGCACCAATAACCCTTCAGTTATCTGGTCAAAAATTAACTGTATGAACATTGCAGATGTTGTATTTTCTACCTTAAATTTAATCATTTTTTGGGTTATATGTTGGTCACATGCTTTAGGTTTAGACCACTTGGCATGTCTAAATATTTAGTTAGCTCAACAGCGCCACCTTCTGTTTTGATTCGTAGCACTCACTGTGTTTTATTTAATGCAGATGGACATCCCACTGGGGAGAAACCTTGGTGTCAGATGTGCCTGCGACCCTCAGCTCCAAGTCGTAACTTCAGCAATGGAAGAGAGCATTCGTTTGTGGTAAGCAAATTATGACATTTCTTTTAATACCTGAATACTATTCTGAAATATTATTGCTTTAATGGACAGTACTT
Source organism: Phallusia mammillata (assembly GCA_003260075.1). Taxonomy (NCBI): domain Eukaryota; kingdom Metazoa; phylum Chordata; class Ascidiacea; order Phlebobranchia; family Ascidiidae; genus Phallusia; species Phallusia mammillata. The sequence goes on from QLIY01000301.1 coordinate 134,047, forward strand.
GTGTTTTGTTTATGACATGTTTAAGGCCAGCTTGCACAAAAACAACATATTGTTGGGCCAAATAGGCAAATAGTTAAATAGATTGAGTGTTCACAAAGACTCAAACAACTAAAATAGCATAACAAACATGCTTAAGTAAGGTTGCACATCAGTAAATGTACATAAGTTTATGAACAAAATTAACCAATTAAAACTTTACATGAAAACTCAATGACTCTTGTTAACTAAAGTAAGCTTGCATACTACTGGCAAGGTCTTCACAAACGGTTTTGAACTACTGTAGTGGTAAAAGTGCCACTTTGTTATGCACATGCATATGTTTACTAAATGTTAAAATTGCAAACACTATAATGTTGCTAACTGATGCAGGAAAGAAGCAAAAGTCCAAAAACCACAAAAAGGAGAAACAAGAATAAGAAGGAATACAGAAAACACAGTGATGCAGATGAAACTGCTGTTGTTGAAAGGCCAGTAATCGACAAAGGTCAGGAAACAAATGTTCATGTTTGACCTTACTATTCTCTTTGTGAATAAAAAGTAAAATAAAGTCATGTAGGTAGCAACTTAAATTTTTTATTGGAATTTCTTTTGTAATATAACAAACAGTGATAAATACGAACATAAATTCATTACTGGGATCAGGCCTGAAGCGTCTCTGCTGACCAGCGATCACAACACTCATATGTAAATCACAGTACGCCAGGCCTATTGGTGGTGAGTGCTTGGTGACCGGCTGATTCGGTATGGTACTTCCAGTGGGCCTGGCGTACTGTGACAATGATAAATACACTTGCTTTAAACTGACAGACTATATTTCTTATGCGATATAATTTGGAATTTTTTTATTCAAAACAATCTTCTAGCACATTTTTCTATGTCCTACAAGCATTTAGTCTTCATGTGATTTACAGGAAAAACTGAAGAAGAACAAGAGATCTTGTCTGTATTGGATAGTTACTGCACTTCTCATATTACACGAAGCACTATAAGATGTAAGTAGTCATTACTAAGTCATTCAAAAGTGACAATTACACAATTTTGCAAACCAGTCTAAGATATTTTAGAGAAACAAATTTGTACACTTTTAGCTGCAGGCATTTAATGGCTATACATGAGTTGTATAATTGAGTGACAAATAAAAAACATCCTAATATTTTTTACAACCAGTCACAAGATTTTTCGTTGACAACTTTTTGTGTTTATAGCTATAAGCATTTAATGGTTGTGCAAATGGTTTCGTTTGTTACATAAAAATTGCAAGATGTTTGGCCTGATTTTGACCTTTTGATACACTGGGTTTGCATTGTGTGCAGCTCAAATTTTCCCATGGTTGTTTTCAGTATTACTTCCTGTGGATTTTGTTCAGACGTTGAAAGGGCTGTCAAAGTTCATTTTGAGAACCATGCATATTTTATGTGTACACAGTATAAATGTTGCAGGAGGGGGGGGGGCAGTTCATAGGAAAAAAAAATTGAGAACCATGCATATTTTATGTGTACACAGTATAAATGTTGCAGGAGGCAGAAACTTGCATTTTTATTAGGTTTGGTTAGGAAAAATCTGTAGATTGAGGTCAAACAGTTACTTTCTTTTTAATATGCACTAAATCAGTGGCTTTCAAAAGGGAGGAATTTTAAAACTGAAAGGAAGGAATTTGCTTTGACTTTTACATGTGGTTTGTAAATAGACCATTTAGCTCTGGGAATATAACCTGTGAAGGTGGCAAAAGACCCAATTTTAAATAATCCTTGCATGGTTTAGCATCTACTATATAGTCTATTGGGGATGAATGAGATTGTTTTGAATTGTTGTGTGAGGAATTCAGCAATAAAGGTTTTGAAACTGCACTAAAGCATTTGTAATGCATTTAATGACTTTGGCTTGGCAGGGGGGGGGGAATGAATGAGATTGTTTTGAATTGTTGTGTAAGGAATTCAGCAATAAAGGTTTTCAAACTGCACTAAAGCATTTGTAATGCATTTAATGACTTTGGCTTGGCAAGAGCACATAATAATTCGCAAAGTGCTGTGACCTGTACTTTAATACCGAGTCGCATCATTGTGGATGACTCATGTATTTTGGTCACACAATACCTATGGTGCTTCCTGTTAAAGAAAACTGGACTCATTTAAAAGTGATTTATATAGCAACCAGGCTTTTATGATGGAATAGTGAGTGACAGTGAAAGTGGAATATGCAACAACTTTTCAGAATAAAAAGGTTGTATGTGTTTTGTTGTACCAAAACAGGTGTAAGCAACTGTTTGGACGCTGTATGGCTATTTACTTGTTAGGTCAAAATGGTAATAGCTTTACATGCGAACATTTTTGTGTGTAATTGTAGTTAGTGCCAGTTGATTTATGTAGTAATCAGTAAGCAGATATATTAGTATGTAGGCATGATTTTTAAGGTCCATCATACCATTGATGATGGCATTAGCATTTGTGACCCATCATACCATTGATGATGGCATTAGCATTTGCTGAAACTTTTGATGGGGGGGGGGGAGCAGATATATTAGTGTGTAGGCATGATTTTTAAGGCCCATCATACCATTGATGATGGCATTAGCATTTGCTGAAACTTTTGATTAATGAAGCATGTCATCTTTGAGGTATATTTGGGCCGTTATTTTCCTCATTAACAAGTTCAAATTTTATCAAAAAGGACATGTGCGTGAACTCACAAATCTATTGGGATACCAACCTTGGTGCATCTGCCAGGGTTTGTGAACCCCTGTACATGAGAAAGTGCTATACAGGGTTTGTAGCATATGCATTAAGTCATTACATCATTTCCTGTTGGTAGTCCCCTGTTTCATGAAAATCATTTCTGTACAATTATTTATAGTGTCTGTTGTTTCATAAGTTGGCAGCAACGGACAGAAGTAACATTGTTATGTAAACATTCGAGGACAGTACAGATGAAAGTAAACTGATTTGTTTTGAGTAAAAACAACTACTGGTGTTAAGACATGTGTTAGTACATGGATTAATGAATAATTTTCTTCGGTGTGGCCAGTCGCGCCTTTTCTAGTGATGTGATTCTGGCCTGCGGTGCTGTTCATGGTCACATTTGTAAGTTGGTTTTGTGGTGGTATGCTTTTAAGTGTGTTGTTGTGTTGATTTTGTTGTTTGTGTCGAAAGTCATGTATTGGGATGAAAGAATTTGTTGTTGTAAACCGCAGCATGTGAATAATGGAGAGTTTTTTTTTTAAGTTTAAGATTGTTACATGTTGTTTACCAGTTTCAGTTTGTTAGTTTAACAGTTATTACAGTGGTTCCCAACCGAAGAGGAATTTCAAAACTTTAGGGAAGGAATTTACTTTAATTTATATTTGTTGTTTGTAAATAGACAATTGGATATAACCTGTGAAAGTGGTGAGACCAAATTTTCTATGATCTTTGTATGGTTTAGCATCTACTGTGTAGGGCTGTAGGCTATTAGGCAGGAATGGTAATGTTTTGAATTGTCAAGTGAGAAATTTGTGGATAAAAGTTTGGAAACACTGAGTTATTATACCTAGTGCTTTAAAGTGAAATGTTGTGTCAGTTTGCAAAACAATAAGCTTGATTTTATGACTTTATAACATTAAACTTAAGAACGATGGCCATTTACCAAGGTTGACTGTAAAATAGATAGTTTTGAGTCAGTAGATTGTAATTATGATTGATTACATTTTTAAGCTGAAACAGTTTAAATTACATTGCTTGTCAGTAGTGTGTTGCCACAATAACTTGATTAAACAACTTTTCAAGCATTTGCCCACACATTGTAAACACGTATAATTGCAACATGTTAAGTCACTATGCAAATAGTCAAATCGATTTTTTTAAGTAGTTCAAAAGGTATGGATGTCAGTTTGAGTGTGTTGTTAGATTACTTTCTGAAGTTCAGACATAGTACAAAATAGGCATCATTCCACCAAGGATATATATGTATATATAGCTGCTAATTTAAATGCACCAGAACACACACTAGTAATTATGGGACTTTTTCAAATTTACACACATTATAGATATTGGTCTAAAGATGGTCCATGCGAATTTAGACCCTGTTTGGATCCCTCAGTTCACCCACAGCCCCCCAAAACGTGAATTTTTTTAACGCAGATTTGTTCCCACGTTTTGGTCAAGAAAGAATGGTTCTCGGTTCACCCACAGCCCCACAAAACGTGAAATTTTTAATTTTCATTTTCAGTTGCACAGAGACGAATTGGTGAAAGAAATGGAACACAAGTTTCACCCACAGCCCCCCAAAACGTGAAATTTTTAGCGCAGATTTGTTCCCACCAAAGATGGTCCATGTGAATTTTGACCCCGTTTGATCCCTCGGTTCACCCGTGAAATTTTTAAAACGGCTACACTTGCTATAGCAGATGATTCTGGAGTCGTGAAATTTTTAAAACGCCTATACTTGCTAAAGCAGTTGATTCTGAAGTTTCATACTTTTTTGATTGGTACATTGCAACGTATTTTAAAGTATTTTGTAACTTGAAGCTGTATATATCCATTTATGTTCGGTTAGATCTGTTCAAATGATTTGCCAAACAGCTAGACCTTTAAACAAAACATTTACCTAATTATCATATTTAAATATATTTAGGTTAAAATTTCATGCAAATTTTGATAAGCATGTATTTAAGCAGGGGGGGGGGAAATTTCATGCAAATTTTGATAAGCATGTATTTAAGCATCTGTTGTGTATGTAATTCAGTATTTTGTAAAACGCTATGTTTCAATTTGGAAAAAAATCTCACCACTGAAGGCTGTTGTCATATCAGGGCCAGCTTTAATTACTTTGCCAGTCATTTTGCTGCGATATGATCAGGGCAGCCTTAAAAGGTTAGATGGAATACTGATTAACGCTATTAGGTTTGCACAGCATCTGCAAAAGCAAGTAATATAAATTCAGTAAGAGATATAACAACAAGAGCAACTGTTTTATGCCAATTTGCCATTTTGAATAAAGTTTAGTACACTTTAGTTGGATAAGCATTGTAAATTGGCAGTTGGTGTACAAAATGATACTATTTTGAGTTTTATTGATAACTTGCTATGAACATACAAAAGCAAGTCATTCACTTTGTTGTGCTTTGAGTGCAATATGTGGCAGATTTATTTTAATTGAAAGGTAAAATAATTCACATGGTCCTTCCACAAATTTTTGAAGTTATCATTTAAATGCACAATGCACTGAATTCAATTGATAAATCAAACTTGAACTTTAAACTGCCATATGTTTACATACTTTCAATTAATTGTGTTAAAAAATGGCTTTAAAGTTGGGGGGGGGGAAATTCAATTGATAAATCAAAATTGAACTTTAAACTGCCACATGTTTACATACTTTCAATTAATTGTGTTAAAAAATGGCTTTAAAGTTGTTTTAAAAACATTGTCATAAGATTTGTGGTTGAAAAACTTAAAAAATCACTAGCCGCAAATCTGAAAAAAAATCACTAGTTTATTATGTGTGCAATAAATGTGGCATAAACTTAGTAAAATTCTTTCAGCATTCTGTGTACTTGGTTTGTTTACAGACCAGTCAAGTGTTTGCACAAAGCTGTGTAAAGCAAACAAAATTAGCAAGTGGCTATGCTTCAGCAGTTTTGCCCAAAATCACTTAAAACGTCTGTAAAATGTTCTCTAGGGATGCATACTCTTTTGACTAATGCTAGCCAATTTGTCTCAATTTGGTTTTTGGCTTGAAAATGAACTTGACAGCTAGAGGCTCTCCAAGGAGTTTTAGAAAGCAAAGTTATGGCGAAATGTTTTTTATTTGGCAAAAGAGCATTGTGTTTCTGTTATGACAACTGGGAAAGCAACAACACAACAATTGTTACTTGTGTCTGGCCTAGGCAAAAAAATAGTAGGTAGTTTATTGTAGTGAATTTCAACAGCTGTACTGTTAAAACTCATCAGGTGTTTTGGTTGGTTTGACTAGTATTCCATACAACACCTATACATTGGGAGTAAATGGCTTTTGTTTTATGATATTAATTTTCTACTATCTCTAATTTGAATGTTTCATTGTGTTTTGCTTTATTTATTGTTGAATAATAATAAGAATGTAATTTAAGACATTTAATATCATTTGGTGTTCTGCATTGTGTTTGGTGCAAGTCACATGCTTTATTAATTAAGGTTTCGGCAAATGCTAATGCCATCATTAGTGACAGTGTTCACTCTCTTTATATGAATGTGGATTTTAAATTGTTTGTTTGAAGTCTGTCAGAAAAGATGCTTTAATTTGTGAAATTTTCATTGTTGTCTTGCAAACAGGTGTAACTGTGAACAACTGTGTGCTAAATGTAGTATTTTTATGGGTCCCCTTCCCTGAAGGGGACACATATTGTTTTTGGGGGGGGGGGGGGGGGGGGGGGGGGGGGGGGGGGGGGGGGGGGGGGAAATGAATTTCTTTCGCCACCACAACACTGAAGTGTCGGAAAAGAAAACAGCACATCCAGGTTGTCAGTTTTCCTGAAATTGCAAAACTAAGTTCATTTGTTTAATGATGCAGATAACAGCCCAAATGGACACAATAAGCATCTATTTGGGCTGGTATTTTCATCATTAAACAAATAAACAGATCCATATGTAGTGTTCCAAAATTCATTTGTAATGTAGGCATTTTTTGCCAGATTTGGAGTGTTGTAATACAGTCCTGGGTTAGTTTTTATTTATAGCTGTGTAAAAGAAATGACAAGTCCTTTGAAAGCTTTTTTGCAATGTTGGTTTGTTACCATTAGTGGCAGAGTGTTTAGCCACAAAAAGTTTTTATTTTTAAAGGTAATAATTTGAGTCAACTCAAGTGGTTAGTTTTTAACAAGGTAAATGCAAGTTATCACCTAAATTGTTTTTGCTCGAAGCAATCTGCAATCTTCCAAGTACTTTATAATTTTAGAAACCACTTGGTCACAAAAAATATGTGCTACTTTTGAGACAAATAATTTTTTGGAATTAAATTTTTATGGTGTTTTTTATTTATTTTTTTAGCTGCCATATTTCAAGGCAAGAACAAAACAACTTCAATACTGGAAGAAAAGATCATTGTTGAAGACCCAGAAAATGATGCCCTCATTGAGGAAAAGTAAGTTATGGTTTAGCGTTTACATGGTCAATTCCTTTCTATAATGTAAAAAAGTCTTAGCTACTGACATACTGATTAATGACCACCAAACAACACTGGTTTTATTTTGTTACCAAACTATTTCCCACTGCAGTTGAAGTGAAACTTTGACTTTACTTGCAGGAGCAAAACTGAAATTTGGAAAAATAGATTTGCCATTAAATTTTTCTTTTTTATCATTATAAAAAAAAACCAGCTGAGCAAGGGGGTTTAACGAAGTCCTGTATATTTTAAAATCGGTTTAGGGATGTACATTTTGGTGTGTAGTTGAATTTGGGTACTTATGCAATAGTTTGGTGCATATATACAAATATTCGCTGGTTACAAAAACATCCAGTGGTTACATACTAATCAACTGCGTTTGTGTTAACTTGTACAGAAGCCTTGTGGATACCGTGTACGAACTTCGTGATCAAGTGAAACACCTGATTCAGGTAAATGAAAAGCATTTTTACACAATGTCATGTATTTGCATTGAAACAAGTCTCTATACTTCAGTCCAGTCATTCATAAGCAATTGTAGTTCGATGTAACAATTCTAACTTTGATATGAACAGCCATTGTTTTTGTGTATGGTCTGATCTAGACGTTTCCGTTTCCAGGAGATTTTTTGCGCTGTTACCAATAGGACTTTGATTTACCTTGTTTTTCCCTGCAACGTTTTTTCTTGCACAAACATTACCCATTTAAGGTTAAAGGGCTGCAGTCAGTCTTATATACATATACAGTATACCTCTCTTAAACCAGATTCGGTTAATCTGGATCGTCACCTAATTCGGACAAAACTCCAGGGGTAAGACCTGAACTAATCACCAATCCAGACAATTTTTTTGGTCTAAACGGGCTTGGATTACCCAAGGTTTACTGTATGTATTCTAAGGGCACAAAACTATTGAAGTTATTAAGCATTCCTCCCTATCTGATTTACAACTTAAATCTCGAATTTGCAGGACCAGAAAAAGCTACGACAGAACCTTGATGAGGAAACAAAGTCCAGGCGTCGTTTGGAAGCAATTATTCGCAGGTTGGATTCACTCATGCCTGTGAACAGTAACTCCACAGCTAGAGTGTCCCCCGAGTGCTAGCATCCGGCTGTGCATGGTTCAGTTTATGTTTTAGTTCAAGAGTTTCTGTTTTTGGAACGCTGCTGCCAAGCCCGTTCTGCTCACCGACAATGCGGAATCTGTGCGAACAGTTTCAGTAGAGTGCGGACACTAACACATATTGTTTTCTGTTTTGTTTGTTGCCGTGTTGTATGGCCACTGTACGCCAACTGTTGTGATGCACTGGGTTTGTCGGCAGATGGAATAGATATGGATCAGACCAGTGGTGGGATTCAGCCGGTTCGCACCGGTTCTGTAAAACCATCTCACGTATTTTTATGAGATCAGTGAACGGGTTAGCATTACTGGTTACTGTCAAAGGACTTTTTGTTGTGACTTTTATGATAGAACCAACTAACGAAAAAATTTGAATTCCACCACTGGATCAGACAGTACTGAAATAGACACAATAAAGTACAAACAGTCTTTACACGTAACTAATTTCTCATTTAATTAAGCCCATTGCTTTCATTAGGTTTTTGACATCCAAAAAATGAAAAAGAATATATGCATCTAACGAACAAACGAAAAGTCTGTTTTGGCTTCTTAATATTAGTTTTGCTCATGCTGAATACTTATTACCAATTAAGTTCACAACACACAAAGTGGCACTACTAAACCTATACCCTTGTTTTTGCCGAATTTTTGGGACATTGTACTTTCTGAACCATTTTGCTACATTGTTTCATCATGTTACTTCAATTTTGAATACGAATCGGAAAAATAATCAGCTGCGTTATTAAATGTTGGCCTGCAATATGGCCAAATTTAATGGCAATTTTTCCAATTACTCATTAAAAAATGTTGTTCAGCCTACAGTACTGGTTTCAATTAGTTTGGTACATTACTTTATTATTTGCGGCTTATTGAGTTAAAAAATGAAATTGTGTGAGTTTTATTATTTTCCCTGACATATTTTTTTGCATTATGTGTAATCTACAATTGTACTCCGCGAAAAAATCTAACCGATATTTTATATCCTTACACATGAAAAATGGTCAGTGATAGCCACTGTTAAAAAACACAATAAACAAACCCACAAAATATCTAAATTTGAGCAGATTACATGAACTTTTTTGTGATTGCAAACCTAACAACAATTTTAAACTGTTAAATTTCATTAGCAAATAATTTTGTTAGAGACGTAATTATCATTTCAATTGTTGAACATGTGTTCGAATCTATTACATACATTTGGTTTTTTATCATATTATTTTTGGCAGTGATTGATATGTTGCAATAATAAGTGTGGCAAGTAGATCAGTAGATCTTTTAATGATTTGGCATCATTGCTTTGGTTTTGATGCTAACAGAATGTACGTCTTTTTTTCTTTGTCCAGTTATGCAAGTGCCATTAAATAACACTGATAACGGTCTGGTGGTCAATTTATTTTGTTTGCGCAGTCAGTTCTATATGGATGCCTTTATAATTCAAAAACACTTAGACTAAGTGCACAAAAAGGCACACTTTTTAGGTGATTGTTATATCCAAACGTTTGGTGACAATGAGTTAATTTGGTTTCAACTTGCAGTCTGTATTAACTGGATTCTTTCGTAACACCTTCTGTTATACTAAATTAGTAATTCAATCCAACCGCTTACCCACTACATTCAAATTTTTGTTTAAGCAATTTACTGCACTAGTAGTACTTGCTTTACTCACAATGATTTTCTTTATGCAACTTCTTAAAATATGGAAAGAGTAAAATAAGAGCCTAAATAAACACATGAGCATTTCCGGAAACATTTCAATAATAAAGCACATCACTTTTTTAGTCTATTTTTAGTTATTTTCCTCACCAAGCCTATAAACAGATTTGTATTTAATGTTCTTTTATTTACATTTAAAAATCATGTGTCGGTTTGGTGAGTTTACATCTAAGCTGGGCACACTGTACTAACCAATTTAAACTGTTAAATATTAATATGTATATTTAGGATGTCACAAGGGCATGTATAAAATGCTTACTCCTGTGCACAGGGCAGCCAAACTTTCTGACAGTGACGGTGCACCAAGGGCGGTGACTCTTCGAGAACACAAGAAAACTGCTTCAAGATGAATACCTGACCTGCATTCAAACCAGAAACACTTGCAGAAATATTCAAAGTGACTAAGCATCATTTGACAATGTAATTTAAAAGTGAAAAGCCTTGCAACTCTGAAAAACTGATAGCAAAAGGAGCCCTAGCGATTGGTGTACATTTTGTTGTTGTGTATATTATTATCTTTTATTTGTGTAGTAACTTCTTGACTTGACTTTTATATTTACTTTTGCTGGTGTTTGCAGGAACTGTGTTCCTATTTTAATACAACTCCTCCACTGCTGCAAGAAAACAGTTTACAGCAAAAAGTGTGTAAAAGTTAAGACAACATTGGCTAGACAACATTTCCGCAACAAGCACAAGGCACCCCAGTTGTGCTGTAAAGGTCTGTAGGAGTTAATGAAAAGTCCTCTTATGCCTTTTGGATCATTTTCAACTCTTCCATAGCTTTCTGGAGGGCTACTCGCTTTTTGTGTCTTTTTTCTTCATCTGCTTCAACAAACTAAAAAAGTGCAAAACATTAAGACCTTTTTTTACAATGTGGTAACTTTGTTGCAATGTTTTAATCAAATTAGCTATATTAAGTGTTTAGGTGGTTCTCAACCTTATACTGATTGCGTACCACCGACAACAATTTCAATTGCTGCATACCACATAAACCCTGTTTAGATAGGTAATCCAAGGGCTAGGCTATTCAATTGGACAAGTTATGATGCATTGCAAGTACTGAATTAAATTAGGTATAGCAGAAGTCTACGCATGTACCTCTAGTGGTATGCATAAAAATACCACAAGTGGTACATGAGTAAATACCACAAGTGGTACATGAGTTGAGAATCACGGATGTAGATAAATAACTATGGGCACTTCTTACACAAAAAATGCATTTAAATTGTTTGGGGGGGGGGCACCCTCTTTTTGTGTCTTTTTTCTTCATCTGCTTCAACAAACTAAAAAAAGTGCAAAACATTAAGACCTTTTTTACAATGTGGTAACTTTGTTGCAATGTTTAATCAAATTAGCTATATTAAGTGTTTAGGTGGTTCTCAACCTTATACTGATTGTGTACCACCTGACAACAATTTCAATTGCTGCATACCACATAAACCCTGTTTAGATAGGTAATCCAAGGGCTAGGCTATTCAATTGGACAAGTTATGATGCATTGCAAGTACTGAATTAAATTAGGTATAGCAGAAGTCTATGCATGTACCTCTAGTGGTATGAATAAAAAAACCACAAGTGGTACATGAGTAAAGGTTGAGAATCACGGATGTAGGTAAATAACTATGGGCACTTCTTACACAAAAAATGCATTTAAATTGTTTTAGCAATATTTCTAAAAAACCTAAATATCTACTTACTGGAGAAATTTCAAATGTGACAGACTGAGGGACAAAATACATCATCATGTGGATTAAAACTGGTTTAGCATGGGTCGGTAAATCAGTAATCTTAATTACTCTTGTGTGATAACTCAAAGAATACACAGTTGGCAAGTCATCAACATTGGCGGTTAGAGAGGTTTTCATGTTCTTAATATTTTGCTCAAAGGTAGGCTCCGCATACCTAAAAAAAAGCAAACTCTTCAGTTACATGCAATTTGTTTTTATGAGTGGACCAAAAAAATGTCTCTTTAATTGGACTCCTTTAGTTATTTACACTTTGGCAGTTGGTCTATTATATTTTAAAGTCTAGTCAAGTGGTCATTTTGTTCAATTTGTTTAACTATAATGCACTCTATATTTGATACTTGATCATTTTAACCAGTGGTTCCCAACCGGTGAAGAATTAAAAAAACTTGTGGGGAGGAATCTACTTATTTCCATGTGGTTTGTATTATAGAGACACTTAAGCTCAAGGCATATGACCTGCAGTTAAAAAAAGACCAAATTTTGTATGATCGTTGTTTGGTTTAGCATACTTTGTAGTATAGTAGGAAAGAATAAATTGTTTTGAATTGTAAAGAGATGAATTTGTTAAAAAAAGGCTGTGAACCACTGATTTAAAGATTACTTACAGTTCATCAATTTTGTAGTTTAGTTGTTGTAATAAATGGTGAACAATTTTAGTGAAGCTTTCAACAAGCACTATATCATATCCAGTTATTTTGAACTTTAATGTATCATAACATGAAATATTTTCTTGTAGTAGTGCATTTTTCACTTCCTTTTTTCTTTTTAAATGTCTTGAGCTCTGAAATGGAAATTTATATGTTAGGCTGCAACTTTAAGCAGTTAAAAAAGGTCCTAGTTTTACTGCAATTTAATATTGCATTTCATAATTGACTGTTAGTAAATCATAGTACTCCAGGCCTATTAAAGGCTGTCAGTATTTACAAAATTGATACAAAACTGTAAAACCAATGGACAATAAATTCCTTTATGAAAGAACAGAATCGGTCATTTTTGTTACAAGTACTTTAAGGCCATGTAAATGATGCAAATATCTTCTATTTGTCATTCTATTACCACATTGGTACAATGTGCTTTGAATGAAAGATCTGAAAGCACCAAAGTGCATTGCCAAATTTACTAAAATACACTTACCTCAACACCAGTCAAACCATATGTTCGACCTATTCCAGCGGTTGGCCTATTTCGAAAATGCCTTACAAAGGAATTAGACAATACCCTGTGCGTTTTTAGGGAACCTGAACTCTTCTCAAAGAGCTTCATAAACACACAACGACATAGCGCTGAACTAGACATATTGAAACACAGAGTACTATGCCATAATAATACACGGTGCAATCTCAACGAAATCGTTTCTCTGAAAAAACGTATATATGACCAAGAATCAAGATATCGACGATTAACCCAGCTTTCAAAATATAGACACCACATAGGTTATACAAATACTTAACTTGTCTACGGTGAACGAATAGTTTACTTGGGGGGGGGGGTCGACGATTAACCCAGCTTTCAAAATATAGACACCACACAGGTTATACAAATACTTAACTTGTCTACGGTGAACGAATAGTTTACTTTCAAATTAACACCTCACAAATTTAAACTTTCTTTTTTTTCATTTATCAGCTTTTTCTGACTTTAAACCTGATTTCTATCTTTTACACAGCACATGTTAGTTGCAAATTAGGGGATTTTATTTCATAACAATGCTTCAGGCATTGTTGACAAAATTAAAATAATAATTTTTGTGTTGCAAAAAGCATTAATAGCGCTTTTTACTTTCCTAAAAAAATATTATTGAGGTATGAAAACGAAAAACTCATTAACTTTTTATTATATATTTCCATTTTCGTAAGTGGACCGTACAACAGAAAAAGAAGAATGCAGATCTTGCACAAGCGTGGTGCAATCGGCATTGACGGCGATTTTTAAAAGAGGTCGAGGGGTAGACTGCACGTGGTTTTGTTTGTTGCTTGGGAGCATTGCAGCTTGCTGGTACAATTGCGTGCGTCGTTACCGCTGAGTTTACTATGTTGGTTTATAAGCTCTGCGCATTTATTGTGATCAATGATAAATTTACGTCTTGTTTGAGGTTACAAGAGTTACTTAAAGAGTGATATGTATTTTCTGTACTTAAAGCGTAAAATGTTTATTTTGCCAATAGTGTAGGTGCAAAAACAATAATGCCAGCAAAGAAACGCTCAGCAAAATCCACAAAATCCAAGGAAGTGGCAGCAAGTAGTGAAGAAGAAGATGACTGGGAAGAAGTGGAAGAAAATAATTTGGACACATCACAAGTTGACATACAGAATGATGTTGAGGTTTGAAGAAAAACCTCTATTTTTGACATATTCTTTGAGCAAATTTGAATGGCTATATTTAAACCTGATAGTTTTTTTTACTGACCTTTGTATCAAGTGCTTGTGGCTCAAAATTTTTTATTTTAAGGTTCTATGATTTTGTTTATTTTTATTATTATTTTCTGACATTGAAATATACAACTGACAATCCTGCTACAATTTTAATGTTCCTTCAATTTTCCTGAATAATATGTATATTCACAGATTGAAGTCGACTTGCCAGATGTTGTTAAAAAACAACAGAAAAAGAAACAACTAATTAAGGAATGGCTAGAAACTCTTATCAAACGTGCCTACAATAAGGGGAAAAAAGAAATTCATCAAAAAATGCACCAGGTTTGTTATTTAAGACATCTAAAACTAAATAAAAAATCGTAACCCCTGATAAAAAAAAGTGTAATGCATATTATGCACAACGAAAAAATTGAGCAATAGTTGTTAAGATCAAATTCTCTACACAGGTCAAACAATGGATTATTACGTAAATCAATTGTTTGGTAAAATAGTTTTTGGAAACCAAATATAAATATGTGTCATTAAAGTTGTTCCAAAACATAGACATGGGTTTCTAAATACTAAAACATATTTATATATTCCTTTTAAGGCACATTTGCTCTGCTTGCTTTGTGTTGGAATACAAACCAATAAGATCTGCAACGACTATGAATTACAATCATTTGCTTTGTCAGTTGTGCCTGTTGAATTTGTTGAAACAATGCCGAAAAAGTTGTCAATGGAAAAGCTAACAAGGTGAGATCGCAGGGTGCTAACTACTTTGCATCTGGTATTAAGATCAAGGTACAAGTATTGTAATGATTTGGTGTTCGGAAAAAGAGTCCTGAAAAATAAATCTGTGCAGACTGATATCTTAATTTGCTTCTTGTGTTGGGCTTCAGTAACCAAAACAATTCCATGCACTGTATTTTTTAAGCATATGGCATATATACATCCTTTAATATTGAACTTAGTATAGTCCAAAGGTGATGCATTGATGCTTCACAGTATTTTAGCAACCCCTACCATGCATGGCAAAGTTGGCAGGAGAAGCCATTACCACTTTGAGATAACAAATTAAATGGCATGCTGTGTTCNTGTGTTGGGCTTCAGTAACCAAACCAATTTCATGCACTGTATTTTTTAAGCATATGGCATATATACATCCTTTAATATTGAACTTAGTATAGTCCAAAGGTGATGCATTGATGCTTGACTGTATTTTAGCAACCCCTGACAGGCATGTCTAAGTTGGCAGGAGAAGCCATTACCAATTTAAGATAATAAGTTAATTGACATGCTGTGTTCAAAATGTCGGCGCCTCAACTGAATTGACAACACCACATGGCATTTTGCATTAACAATTATATACTATTTGATCTAGATCACTGAGTAAATTGAGAAATAAATCTCACAAGCTACAAGGAGGCATTAACTTCATACCTCTTTAAATCATAAAAAAACTGACCAAACTTTATCCATAGCATTTGAAAAAACACTGCAATATGTGTTTTGCACCCCTGTAGTATATACATGAAAATGTAGATACCTTTGACCACTATTCTTGTTTTGTTACTTGTTATCTTGCTTGTCATTCAATTCAATAATAATAAAAGATTTAAAATTTATACTGGTGTTTGTAACCTTCTGAACATGTCACTTAGTCTATTGTAAACAAATTCAAAATGTTGTTAATCCTTGTGCAAAATGTTGGGGGGGGGGTTACCACTTTGAGATAACAAATTAAATGGCATGCTGTGTTCAAAATGTCGGCACTTTAACTAAATTGACAACATCATGTGGTATTTTGCATTGGCAGTTATAATTTGATCTAGAGCACTAAATAAATTGAGAAATGCATCTCACAAGCTACAAGGATGCATTTAGTTCAAATCTTTTTAAGTCATAAAAACTGAACACACGATGGCATTTTTAAATCAATACAACATGTGTTGTGCACCCTTAAGTACATGGAAGTGTGGATGCCTTAGACCAGCGGTCATCAAACTTTATTCACTGTGGGCTGTATAAGTTTTAAAATGATTCATGCGGGCCGCCTAGTTTACATGTCCTAGTGCCTTCTTTCCAAACTTACCCCACAAGGCGATTTTTCTAGATGTGCCAAGAGATGTTTTTTCTACAATCCCATTTGTAATTTGGTGATGCGACTGTTAAATTGTGTAGGTCGTCTCATCTTGTGAGCAATGCTTGTGTATTACGTCACAAGTAACAAAAGAAGGCTATTGTTTACGCACAATTGACACTTGTAGTCTTGTCTGTGACATAACAAACTGTCTTTGGATCAATCCTGGGCGTTGTAGATTAATCCTATGAAACTAGGTAATATTTTTCTACATATCGCGACAGGAAAACTTTCATTAGGAGTAGATTATGTTTGAATGTTACAAAGTTATCAATACGATTTGGCAAACCAAAAAATGTAGTCACAGGCCGGATAAAATGACCTCCAGATCCGGCCCGTGGGCCGTAGTTTGGTGACCCCTGCCTTAGACAACTATTCTTGTTTCCTTACTTTTTATCTTACTTGTCAATCAATACAATAATAATAAAGATTTAAAATTTATACTTGTGTTTGTAACCTTCTGAACATGTCGCTTTATCTATTGTAAACAAATTCAAAATGTTGTTAATCCTTGTGCAAAATGTTTTCTGCAAAATTTCTATTTTTTGTAGGCTTATGAGGTGGATCAACAGCAATTATAGAGGTAATGAGTTATTTGAAAACAATTTACAAAAACTGCCTGACAAAAAAGCTGCCCTGATTAGCATTCTGGAAGGTGGCATGGGGGGGGGGGCTTTCCATTTTTTGCAGGCTTATGAAATGGATTAACAGCAGTTATAGAGGTAATGAGTTGGTGGAAAACAATTTACAAAAGCTGCCTGACAAAAAAGCTGCCCTGATTAGCATTCTGGAAGGTGGCATGGCTAGCAATAGAATTGATCTTATTCTGGTAAGCTTGTGAGAAAATTTCTCATTTTGTATAAGACTGGTTAGAGTTAATTTGTAGCATGTAAATTTATATTTATTAGGTTTTTTTGTGGAGCATGTTTTAATGTTTTAGTTCAGGGGTGTCCAACTCAAACACAGCTCCGTGCCAATTTTGGTTTTAAAATATACTCGCGTGCCAACGTTTGGTACTTTTTCCAAACCATGTCTAAAATGTCTCAACTGTATGGGCTCAATCTGAATTTTTAGCCAATATGTAGAACCCTATTAAATTGTTAGAAGAAAACTATTGTCGTCAAATGCGAGTAAACTTGTTTATGATACTCCAGAAACCTTTTATTCTGTTTATGTAACACAAAATACATATAGTTTGCAACAGAACTTAAATTCTTTTAAAAAATGAACAATTTAATTAGTGGGTTGTGTAACTTTACTACTGATAGGGGGGGGGGAAATAACGGCCAAGAAGAATCATTAGAAACGAATGTAATTGCATGACAAATCCTACTGTTACCATCTAAATGTGCAAATGCTTGGTGTGCCACGTGTTGGACAACCCTGTTTTAGTTCATGTTATTATATGATTGTGCATTCCGTTGATTGCTCAACTAGGTAGGAGTACATAATTTTAACAAAACAACATCATGTCTTCTATTTAATAAAATTATCGTTCCATGGGTGTGGTGCTAGATAAAATGCACTTGTTGTTTTAAAGAAGTTGTAATTTTGCTGACATTTTGGCCACTGGAATAGGATTCTTCAGATCAACAAAGTGGATTCCTTCAGTTATTATAGCGGCTGCTATGTTGTACATATGTATTATTGCTTTGCTTATACCACCAAGATCCACAATGCTTGTTACTCGTTAATCCATTTCCAGCAAAACGACATTGTTCACATTTGCGCAAACTTTTCTTGTTAACATTTTTGATATTAACCGAACCACTATTTTTGCAGTTGCATCTTGTAATGTATCGATGCATGGGTATACAGGCCAGATTGGTGATGTCCTTACAGCCAGTCTCCTATAAGCCCCCAACAGCTAAACAACTAGCTGAAAAGGCTACAAAAATTAGAGAATTCGTAGAAAAGGTACAGCTTTATTTTGTTGCCAATCACATATCAGACTACACAAAACAGTAATATTTTTTGTAAATGCCTAATTGTATGAATAAAAGACTAAAACTAGATGACAAATACTAGGTTAATTTCTAAGTTGTTTAAAACCAGTGGTGGGATTCAGCCGGTTCGCACCGGTTCAAAAGAACCGCCTCACGAAATTTGATAAGATCAGCGAACCGGTTGGCATTACTGGTTACTGTCAGTGGCCTTTTTGTAACAGAACCGGCTGAAAAATATGACTTTTGTGATAGAACTGGCTGACAATAAATTTTTGAATCCCACCACTGTTAAAACCTGAATAAAATCAAATTGATAAAACTGTTAATAAGAATTTACTGCTAAAAATGGCTAGAATCTAGTTTATTGTCAAACATTCTATTACATTTTTCAGTTCAACTCTAAAAAGAAAAAATCAAACAAAAGCAGTGATGTTGAAGACAAAGTTGAAATACCTCAAGTTGATGGAGCAAACGACCCTGAACCAAAATTACGTCGTTCAACGAGAAACCGACCTGCTGCCATTTTAGCGGAAAAGGCAAAGCTCTCAAAAATGAACAATAATAACAACAACAGTGTCAGCAAGAAATCAAGTGCTAAAGTAGTGAAATCAAAATACAAATTTGCAGCAAGTAAAAGAGAAAATGCAAAAACTAAAAGTGACCTTTCCGAGTCTGACTCTGATTCTGATTTTGAAGAAACTAATTCTGTGGATATTACGAGGCCATCGCGAGACATTTCGCCAGCCAAAAAGATCAGCAAAATCATGAAGTCAAAATCCAAAGTTGTGGTAAAAAAGGAAAACATTAAACCGAGTGATGTGTCCAGTGTAAAAGCAACTCAAAAAACTAACAAACTGGAAAATGTTGATTCAGACTCTGATTTTGATGAAACTAAACCTGTAGACATCAAGCCAACAAGAGACATTTCACCAGCAAAAAAGATTAGCAAAATTTTGAAATCCAAAGTGGAAATGAAACAAGAAAGTGTAAATAGAAGTGATACAAAACTAAACTCAATTCCAGAGGTAAATTTTTAATGCTTCGTGTTTTATTGGCGTTAAAAATTACGGTTTCTAGCTTTTATCTGTACTTTTTTTATAAAATTAAGATTCGTTTGTAATTGTATTTAGGATAATGTGGAAAAGCAAGGCGCATCGAAAAGCAAGAGACTTCGGACACGGAAGTTAAAGCATGAGGAGGTAACTCGCTTGGTTTGTATACGATTTGCGATTAAAGTTACATACAAATCCTTCTTTGTCAAGCAAGTAACATCGAATGTAGTTGCCTTATGCACCAAGCATCATGACTTTACTGAAATAGCAATTTTGATATCCAGTTAATGTCGTATGTGATTGTGTAGAGTGTTTTTTCATGTAATGTGCTACAGAAAGATAAAGATGAGACATCAGAAGTTGATGAGCCTTCTTCCTCTGAAAGTGAGGATGACTTTATTGAGCCTAAACGAAAAAGAAAAGCAAAGACTTCCACATTGAAACCAAACACTGCAACAAAATCTTCACCAACCAGTACAAAACAGGGCGTTTCTAGCACAAGTGTGTATTTGTAATTGTTTGTTTGCTGTTTATTAGTAATATTCATAGTATGACACGGGGGGGGGGCAAGTTGCAAAAACTTGCCCTACCGATTACCAAGTACTTAAATATAGCATTATACTGAGTTGTACATCACCAGCTAGCTCTTCTTTTAGGGTACATGCGTGCACACACACATGCAAGAGCATGTAGAAAAATGTAATATCCACATAATAGCGAAAAAAACTAACCTAGCGGAACTTTTTCCAAGTTTGTGCTGTCTGAAGCAAATATTGGCAAAAAGTTGCCCGTATTCTTAGGGGGGGGGGGAGTATTGATTGATACCGATTACCAAGTACTTAAATATAGCGTTATACTTAGTTGTACATCACCAGCTAGTTCATCTTTTAGGATACATGTGTGCACACACACATGCAAGAGCATATAGAAAAATGTAATCTCCACATAATAGTGAAAAAAACTAACCTAGCGGAACTTTTTCCGAGTTTTGTGCTGTCTGAAGCAAATATTGGCAAAAAGTTGCCAGTATTCTTATAGTGTAAACAAGCCTTTGGTATCGAAAATGGAGGCAAAATATTTTGATACCGAGTACGGGGGGGGGGGGGGGGGGGGGGGGGGGGGGGGGGGGGGGGGGGGGGGGGGGGGGGGGGGGGGGGGGGGGGGGGGGGGGGGGGGCGAAATATGTATGTTTTTGTATGAAAGCTAACTGAGTTTAGCCTGAAACAAACATTTCCAAACTTGCGATCATAAAATACCATCTTGTAACAGAATCCAAATCACCAATGAGACCAAAGGCAAATCGAAGCAAGGAAACACACAACGAATGGTTGGAAGTTTACATTCCAAAGGTAAAACATAGGAACAAAAAACACAAATTAAGTAAATGTGCTGCATCACAAAGACAAAGCCAATTACAGATGTTTATTTTTAGACTGGCTGGATTCATGTTGATTGTATCAGTGAAATTATAAATGACCCGAAATCAGCTGAGTCATCGGCCACACAGCCTGTGCACTACGTCATAACTTTTGATAATGACTCCGCAATCAAGGATGTTACAGCGAGATATGCGTCGGGCTGGCTGACAACCACTCGCAAGTTGAGAATCAGTTATGTGGAATCCGACTGGTGGAACAATACAATGAAAATGTTTAAAACTAAAAAGAAGGTAATGCATAATACCACCCATAGATATGTCAAAGTTTTTTAAACTGTTCTATGCGAGTGACATGGGCCTTGTAGTCACCAGGAGTCAATTGTCGTCAAGATGTCCATGTGGTTTCTCCGAGTTCACAAGGTTGTAGGTTCTAATCGTGCCTCAGCCACCTGAGTTTTCCTGACCAAGAATTTTAAGTGGTATCGCTCTACCCTAGTGGATCCCGAACTGAAGTCACCTTACTCTCCATAAGTGAAAAAATCAAATAAAACACAAAAATGTAAAAATAAAGACTGAATTAGGCCTGAAAGTGTGTGAAAATGTCGCTTATTTGGTGCCGAGATTAAAGTCAGACCCGGATCATGGGGAACATAACGCATTCAGGGGTTGTGCGTCTACCTATGACATAAACAGAACAAACCACTAGGTATGGTCCAAAACCGCAAAAGTTTTGTTTGGTCGAACACCGAGGGTCCCACGTTAGTGCTCGCTGCATTGTGACGTCACAAACATTCTCAATTTCACACTAGTTTTGTAGCTTTCCGAGGACCCTTACGTCACCAGAGGTGTCTTAAGCTGTACAGGCCCAAGAAGTATTTAACGCATATTAAAATGAAAAAATGTCTTTTTTGTTCTTGGATACCCTTTCGAACACTAGGGGGGGGGGGCGAGTACCGAGCATCAAAAACAACGGCACTCGGTAGCGAGTACTCGGGTTCTGGCTCGACTCGGCCCATCCCTATACACAACGTATTTTTTTATTTCGTTGTTTTGTTTCAAGGCGATGGACAATGAGGAAAACAAACAATTGGAGTCGGATCTTTTGGCTCAACCACTTCCAACTAGCATAGCCGCTTTTAAGGATCATCCTTTGTTTGTAATTCGACGCCACCTTTTAAAGTACGAGGCCATTTACCCCCCAGACACTCCGGTCATCGGATTTGTGAGGGGAGAGGAAATACTACCACGGTCTTCTGTACATGTTTTGCATACCAGGGAAAAATGGCTACAATCGGTGGGTGTTTAATTTTTTTACCTGTATGGCCACAGTTTCATTTGAAGCGAAACTGCACTTGGGTCTGTTGATAAAATTGCACATTAAACCTCGATAAACTGGATTCGGTTAATCCGGATCTTCACCTAATTCGGACAAAACTCTAGATACAAATGATTTGTAATGTTGTATAACTTGAACTAATCAACATCGGTTAATCCGGATCTTCGCGTAATTCGGATTTTTCTTCGTCTAAAACGGGTCCGGATTAATCGAGAGGGGGGGGGGTAAAATTGCACTTTAAACCTCGATAAACTGGATTCGATTAATCCGGATCTTCACCTAATTCGGACAAAACTTTAGGTATAAATGATTTGTAATGTTGTATAACTTGAACTAATCAACACCGGTTAATCTGGATCTTCTCGTAATTCGGATTTTTCTTCGTCTAAAACGGGTCCGGATTAATCGAGATGTGTTTATATTTTCTAAAACTTGTCGAGGTAATGAAACCTGTACAGTACACAACAAAAAAGAAATTGTACTGTCATGTAATGCTGATTTGTTGGGATTTACATTTTGAGGTGTTTTATTTTTTTGCATCCCGATACAATCGTTCTTTTTTAACAAGGATTTTCGTGGTTTCTAACGCCTTTTGCGGTACATTTTTGAAAGCCGAAAAAATAAATCAACTTGCTAAATTTTAAAAATTAAAACGAATAATTGTATCAATCTTCTTAATCGGTGTGTGTGTATTCTGATGCATCAAAGTTTCAATTTTTCTGCCTTTTTTACCTCACAAAAACATTTGTTCAAATTCTAATACTGCAATACTATACTTCCTTGCATTTTTTTTAGGCCCTGTCAGTTTGCGAGGGCGAGGAGCCATATAAGATGGTGGCTTCATTTCTTTTGAATAAAAAACTGAACAGAGACTCGGCCACCCCATCTCTTCCATTGTTTGGTAAATGGCAAACAGAAACTTACAAACCACCGGTCGCAAAAGACGGAAAGGTAGAAGTAAAAACTCATTGGTCGTTACCAATTTGGTGTGTTTATTTGAAATCGTTTCAGTTGTCGCAACAAGAAAACGACACTATGCAACTACTGTCTACCATGTATTCAAAGTGTTTTTTACTAAACCTTATCCATTTCGTATCCGTCATGTTACGGTTAAGGCTAAATGATAGTTTTCGGCGTTAGTTTGGTGTATGAAATGGCTTTGTATGGTTTATCACGCTACTTTTACGCCAGTTTAACATATTTTGGTAAAAGTGCAACTGCATTAAACAGAATTTTGTCGACTTAATAAATCTCTTTGTTACAGGAACAACCTACCGTTTTGTGAAAAAAAATAGTTTTTTTGCACTGTATGTGAATGTAATTTTGTCTCCCAAAAAAAAATTAAGTTAGTTATGAAAAGTGACATCTTTTATGCTTTTTACTTAGGTTCCTCGCAACGATTTTGGCAATGTTGATTTATTTCAGCCAAGCATGTTACCTATTGGTTGTGTACATCTTCAGTTGGCAGGTTTACAGACAGTAGCACGGAAGTTAAACATTGATGTTTCGCCTGCTATTGTTGGTTTTGACACTCACAGTGGTTATCCACATCCTGTGTAAGTACTAAAAGGGTTTTTGATTGACACAGAATCCGGTTAATCGCAACATGGCTTATCGCTAAACGTTTTATTGCATGCTACATCTCAATCTGTAGCCTCGTAATACTTGAGAACATACTGACAAATTCGGTTAATTGCATGAGCAATTTGCAAAGTTTTTTTCCACAAATAAACGGATTGTGCGATTAACCGGACATTTTTCACAACAAAAGACTAGGGTTGGGAATTCACTCTCCCAATGTAATTTAACGGACTATGCGATTAACCGTATTTATGTCCCTAACAGGAAAAAGCTTGACGCATTTGAGTCCCTGTTAACAATAATAATCGGGGGGGGGGCCACAAATAAACGGATTGTGCGCTTAATCGGACATTTTTTGCAACAAAAGACTAGGTTTGGGAATTTACTATCCCTATGTAATTTAACGGACTATGCGATTAACCGTATTTATGTCAGCAACAGGAAAAAGCTTGACGCATTTGAGTCCCTGTTAACAATAATAATCTGACTATGAAGCCCGGTTCTTCTCCAGTGTTAAAGGTTTAAAGTTAACAGGTTAAGTATTAAATGTACTAATGATCATTCAACTACACCCGACGCATTCCCCGTGTTTTGAACTACGCCTAATCCAGTAGTTCTCAAACTGTGCGTCGCGACGCCGGGGGGGGGGTGGTTCTTCTCCAGTGTTTAAGGTTTAAAGTTAACAGGTTAAGTATTAATTGTACTCATGACCTTTCAACTACACCCGACGCATTCCCCTTGTTTTGAACTACGTCTAATCCAGTAGTTCTCAAACTGTGCGTCGCGACGCCCTGGTGCGTCGTTTAAATTTTCCATGGGCGTCGCAGAATAATTCCGTTGCGTGGCTTTTTGTGGTTGTATCAATAAACACAACTTTAATAATAAGTTGGGGGGGGGGTCCTAGGCAAACAAGCGTTTCGAACGATAGCTTCGCCACAAGTTATTCGTATTGTAGATCTTTTAAAATTCGTGTTATTCGCTTCAGTGAAAGAAGAATTCCCAACGAAAATAACTCGGTTTACGCGAAGGCAATTTCCGTTCGTGAGGGAGAAAATCAAACAAAATTGCAAATCGCGGATTTATGTAACAAGTGGAGAATTGAGAATCATGCTAGACTCTGTTGTTAGCGTTATATGTTACTTCAAACAGCGCTGTAAAAAAAATTATTTGTTTTTGATAGTTTTACGCCTTATACCAATTTATTGTGTTTTTTGAGTAGCGTACAACAACAAAAATAAATTTCAAATTTGATTTTTTAGCAACAAATATCTGGATTGATCAAACAATCTTATCCAGGTTTTTGTCAGTTTCTTGCGGTCTTTAAAATGCTGATGAAATTCATTGTAATGAGAAAGGACATCAGCAAACCTATTTAGGGCCAAAATCGACGTTTTGCGTCAAACGTTTTTTTATTATTGCTGCTTTTCTTAAGTTTCTTTTGCTGTTTTCAATGTCTGGTTTTTACAAAGATTTGCCCAAAGGACACAAAATCTCTACAAATCACCGATACAATCTTTGAAGAAATGTTGGATTGTCGTAAATGACTTACCACTTTCCCTTCGAATACATCTCCACTGCTGTAAGTTGTGGCAAGTGTAGACGCACAACCCTCCAAATACCAGGGGCGGTAACCGTACTGCGACACACTGGAGAAAAATAAACATAAAAATCTCTTGCAAAATTGAACAAGTTCTGAAATCAGAAAATGCATTGCCCGTTTACATGATGAAGTAAATGATGTATTGTAAACACACACGCAAAAAAGTGCAATCGGCTAACCAAGTGGTTTCCGACCTTATCGACGAATTTGTATCTTAACAATTTAAAACATTTTCATTCCTTCCCAATAGACTACATAGTAGATACTAAACCATACAAAGATCATTTAATTAGTTTTTTATCAACTAACTTCGGTCTTTTATCAACTTCACAAGTTATATTTCCAGAGCTTTAGTGTCTATTTACAAACCACATGTAAAAATTAAAGTAAATTTCTCCCGGTTGGGAACCACTGGGTTAACCTTTTCTAATAGTAGTTTTGCGTTTTTCAATTTACGGAAATAACAGTTATTTTATGAGCAAGAAAAAAAATTGAACAACAACTGAAAGCAATTGACGTCGCTTTTAGTACGTCACCATTTCATGACGTCACTGAGTTTATCCGGTCACGTGACACACTGAAAAACAATTCACCGATTGAAATGCTCTGCTTAAAATACCTCGGCGTTATCGAAAGCAATTCAAGAAAAAATAGAGAAAGAGAGGTATTTAAGATTTCTATCACTTAGTGGGTTTCCAGGACAACGCCAGGTTGTAATAGATTTTACTTGTTCACGTGCGACGGAAAACCGTTAATTCGACGCGAAAAATTCGAGAAACATCTCATTATCGTGTGATAACATTCCATACATAGCGAAAGTTGACCACAAAAGACAGACTAGAGTCTAAAGACGGGTCCAAAAGGTCACATTAAGTTCAGATAATTCGGCAATTGCAATAAATGCGACGAAAATAAGAAAAAAAACAAGCACATTGTTTACAATTTTAAATAAGGTTTCAGATATTTTTACATTATTACTATTTATAAAACATTTTTAATTTGACTAAACTATTTCGGGATATTTAAAAAAATAAACTTTTTTTAACAGCTCACATATTGCATAACAGTTATGTTCCACAGAGCGCTGTAAGCGGGCCTGAAATTGGAGACGAAAACCCGGTCAAAAATCCAATTAAAAACACATGCGAAAAAAATGATAGCAAAAATACAAGTTCCTAAAAAAATTAGCATTTTGTTTAGCATCACACCAGTTGAACGACAAATTTGTTAAATATGCGGGGGGGGGGTAATTGAAAAACATGCGAAAAAATGATAGCAAAAAGTTCCTAGCATCACACCAGTTGAACGACAAATTTGTTAAATATGCAACCTGGTGGACGAAACGCTTGATCAGTGTTTTTGACTTAAATTATGCCGATTTTTATGTCCGGTCCGAATCGAGCCCTCTTTTTCAAACTGAAGCCTTCACCCGGTCCGAATTACAACTCAGAGGGGGGGGGGAGGGCGTCGTCGCAGAATAGTTCCGTTTTGTGGCTTTTTGTTGTTGTATCAATAAACACAATTTTAATTATAAATTTCACATTAACTTTTATTTGCTGGTGCTTCGCAACAAAAAAAGTTTGAGAACCACTGGCCTAATCCGTTTAACTCCCAACCAATGCTATTTGTTCATTGCATAATTATGGTAATCGCATGAAAAGCTAGACAAGTCGGGTAACCGGTTTCGCCATGCTATTAACCGGATTTTTTTCAGACTGGATGGGTATGTTGCGTGCAAAGAACATGAAAAAATTTTGCGAGAGGCTTGGAAGGAGGACCAAGTTCATGCGGCTGAGAGGGCTAAGGAAAAACGGGAACAAAAAATTTATGGAATGTGGAAAAAACTGATTCGCGGCTTAACGGCGCTAGAAAGAGTTAGACGAAAATATGAGGTTGGTTACTTCTTAAATTAAGTCTCAGGTAAGGTTGTGTTGGTGCTGTTTTGTTCACAAACGATCCACAAGAACAAAGTTTTTTGGACAAGATCAGCCTGCTTGAGGATGTAGTTCTTTATGCGCCCTTGCGGCATATCCGAAGTCTTTTTGGAAATCCGACCATTGCAGAAATATACCTCTATTTTTGCCGNAGTCTTTTTGGAAATCCGACCATTGCAGAAAAATACCTCTATTTTTGCCGGCTGGTGCTTCGGCAAAGAGTTCAATTGTGTTCAAGCTGTTGCTAAATATACTCAAACAAAAGCATTCTATGAAGAGTCAAGCCCACAATTCTAAATGGTTCTATGCTTGTTTGTTTCTTGAATTGTTTTCCTTCCTTATTCACATACGGTCATACACACAATAAAAACTTTCAATCAAAACTCTTTGGTGGACACTGTTTGCCTGTACTACAAATGTGTACCTGTAAAGGAATGTATTTTCTGCTGGTAAATTACATCGTTGGGTTTTTAGCAGGGCGAAGAGTCAAGTCAAGACCTTCACACAAGTCTTACAAACGGAGGCGCAAATTGGCAAAGTCAGAAACTGGAAGAAGCCAAGAAAAAGGAACAGGGTAAGAAAAGAACTCGTCGCGCTACCAAGAAGAAAGCTGTCGAAGAAAAACTGCCGTTCGAAATGGAAACAATGTGACCACTTAGTTTGTTGTGCACTTTACCACGAGCCTTGAGTGAAGAAAATGTAGTTTGTAATTTTGAAACGAGCATTTTTTCAACGTGTTTAATCACACAACCCCTGCATACTTGATTTCACAACGAGTTATGTTCGGCCAAAACCAGAGTCTACATAAAAAACAAGTTGTCTGACCATTGTTATGGCATATAGCCTCGTGGACGTCATTTTGTTTCCAAAATAACACAGCGGGTGTAAAAAAAGCATGAATTGTTTTATTTTTACGAACTGGAGGACTTTAACAATTTGTCTAAATTATTAGAACGCAAACGTTTCATTCAGTTTGGCCAATCAAATTTGCGTTAAAGCTTTCCAGTTAGTAAAAATCTGTCATGTGTTTTTCCCTATTTCCCGGTGTGGGGAGGCTCTATCGCGTAATGGGTTGGACAACAGTCTTGCATATAATGTCTAAAAAATATATTAATGGTCCTATAGGTTGCAATTTTTTTCCTGTTTGAATCCTTCTGTAAAATTGACCACTGGTGCAGGATGTTTGTCTATACTCTTAACACCATTCTTTTTACTTTCATTGCTGCTATCCTTTGTTATTTGTTTTACACCATCGTGTGGAATAACACTGCCAGTATTTTTGCCTCTAATAAATCTGGAAACATTTTGGTTTACCAGTGTCCTAAGTTGTTTTATTGGACTTTTCCAAATCGTCAACGGGGGGGGGGTTACATTGGTACTATTTTTTCATTGGGTCTAGAATTTGTGTCGGTAACCATTTTACAAATCTTAAAATTTAAGTTTAACTACTCGGTTCAAGACGAAAAGAAACTATGTTATAAAAGTGGTACAACCCACTTAGATCTTGGTCCAAGGTTTTGGGGAGTTTCTGACTCCTGGTTTAAAATATAAATGCTTGACAAGTGTTTTTCTGTCCTGCTTAAGATTCTTAAATTTGTTTGATTGAAATTGTTGAGAATTAAAAGCAGGATTAATTTTATTTGTAAACACAATACACTACACAACACAAAATTTCATAAGCATATTTTTTGCCGATGAGCATTAAATGAAATCAACTTGGCAGTCCTGTTTCTTGTGAATGTTACAAAACGATTTTTTCCAAGAGATTTAAAAGCACGACTCTATAAGTGCTTCGTCTGTTGTCTTGTGTGGTAAAGACATTTTTTTAAATGTCGATCGAACAACCAAAAGGGGGGGGGGGAAAGCACGACTCTGTAAGTGCTTCGTCTGTTCTTGTGTGGTAAAGACATTTTTTTAAATGTCGATCGAACAACCAAAAAAACGGTTAATTAAATTCTTGCATTAAACTTTAAACACCTACAATAAAACAATTCGTTATTTTAACGCCGCTTCTTAAATATACAGCAATTTCAGAACTGCTGGACATAAGATCGTTTTTTACAAAGGCCCTGAAGTTCGACGACTATACGCCGATCTGTTCATAGGTTTAATAACGGCCCAAATTGAACATGTTTTATTAATCAAACGTTTCGGCAAATGCTCTTGCCAACTTTAAAATATCATTAATAATGCGACTCGATATTTGCATGCCGGTTAAACGAAGCGATAATTTGTATTCTGTGTTGAGGTACATTGGTGTTAGCCTACCCAAACACAGAGGCGGCATTGATCTTAAACTGGTATCATTTCACATTTCAACCTTCATTTGGAAAGGCCAATTTAAAACCATAAACTATTACAAATTTAAAACCAATAAAAATGCTTTGCAATACTATGTTCCAGACCAGGGGTGGCCAACTTGTTAGTCGCTAAGATCGACGAAAATTTTCCTGACATCACAAAGCAATAACGCACATTTTGGCATGATATTTGATGGACAATTACCACATATTTATAGTCATAAGTTTTAATGCCAAGCATCACCTAGTTCATACAACATCAAAACGTCGCTTATGTACATATATTTCATCAGTGCAAACTTTTAAATCTCCCCAATCAATTGCAACTGCTTCGTTACCGCAAACATTCAAGTTGTGACGACAAACATTGTAGTTGTTACGACATTATATGGTGCCAAAATCACAATTGTTACGCAACAAAGAAAGTGACATTTGCATAATTATTTAATTTGTTTTTCAATTAACAAGGTTTTGATTAGTAGTGGAGAATTTAGTTTACGGCTATCGACCAGTCAAAAGTAGACGATCGACGTGTTTGCCACGCCTGTTTTAGACAAACAAAACTGAACACAGCAATCCTAAAACTATTGCATATTTACTGTTTATCAATCCGATACCCAAAGAAATAGAAAGTGGTGAATCTGTGATAACGATAATAGCAGGTGGTTGAATCTTTTCAATAGAAATAGTAACAGGTGATTGCACTTTTTCCATAGAAATAGTAGCAGATGGTTGAAATTTTTGTGTAGTCTAGCAGCAGGTGAATGGACTTTTCCGCTCGTTGTTGTGGTGACAGGGAATGTTGTAACCACGTTTTTGGTGTAGGCTATATCTGTGAAGTGACAATGGGGGTTTGTTTAAATTAAGCATTGGGTTAAAATAGGCGAAAAACATTTCTGAAAGCATTGTCGAACACATTTGTATCTTGATGCTTTGCTGTTCGCTACAAAAAGAGATTTGGCGGTCCAATAATATCTGGTGATGAAATTATTCACTGACACAAGTTTGTACAGCAAAAAAATAGCTGAGCACAAAAAAGGATAAACTG